>OX101792.1:37165545-37393045 GCA_944452715.1 Ophion slaviceki | reverse complement strand
TCAATTAGAGAACAGCTGCCTTGCCGACGATGCCTTTTTCGAACGAGCAGGTATGCTACGTAGGATCATATATATATATATATATATATATATATATATATATATATATATATATATATATATATATATATATATATATCTATATATATATATATATATATATACAGTCAAGAGGACTTTGATGGCATTTGAAGATACAGAAGGAATATTCGGACCAGCCTCTGCACATTATCTCCGCTCGCCAGTGAGCATTGGGGGTGGTCACCCTCATCATGATTCTCATCGTTTTTCGCATCAGACATCTTCATTTTCACCTCGCATTCGCTTGACCTTGAGAACCCCTATTCTCGTTTCTCATCGTTTACGTATACCATGATTTTCTTTGCGTAAGAGCCGATTTTTCCTTGTTCATTCGTGATTGCTCTTGGGTGGCTTAGCAAAGGTTAACTACGCAAAACTATTCGTTTTCGCACTTATTTTTGCAGAGGAAATTTGACGCTCAGTATAAACAATTTTACCGACAAATTTTAACTCTCAACTGTAAAAAGGTATTTTCAACAAAAAATAACGAACTTGGTATACGCATCGGAACATTCGGAACGGTAGCGTGTCGGTAATGACTCGACTTTTTGACGTTCCGCACTTACAAATTACAGAGTAAGGACGGGACGCACACCGGGACCAGTCGGGTCATTAACGTCAGACGACAAGAAGAAGCTACGCCCCCGTACTGTCGTGAAAATAGTGAGAATGATCCTTCCGTTGTTATTACGTATATAGAAGAGTATTGTTGCGAGTTCTGTTGGTGGATCGTAAGTTGCATAGCGACAGATGAGGGGGACTGTATTGGACTCTTGGGAGTCGTTCAGTCTGCGCATATTAACCAACCTCGTTGGATGTTTCGTCGGCCACACGTAGGACCATCCAAATTCATCGGTACCACTGGGCACGGAAACTTGATTGTTTCCAACTGGCTTAAAATGCATTAATTTCGTTTGCCTCGACTTTGCGGTACGAATTGTCCAGCTTGATCCACACAGCCCTGACAATTCCCACGTTGCTTTTATGTACAATGAGAAACCCGAAACGCCCATCGCGAAAAAGCAATCGTCACGATTCTTTTACGCGTGCACTAATACACTCTGAGGAGTGGCTTCTCTCAAGTACGGCCAAGGAAAACAGCCGAGCTGATGATGTGCGAAAGTATTACGACCCGAGAACGGAGTTAATGCCAATTATCGTCGCCCCGGGAATATTCCTGTTCAATTCGGCGTGTCACCGGTCATGGAATCTTTTTTTCTCGCTACGTCTGTCCCTTTTCAACTTGCAGCCGACGGAAACTTTATTCTTTCCATCAGATCAAAGCTTTTTCGGCAAACGAGTTTGTCTGCGAGACGGTAAAAAAAATTCGTCTCTACAGGATGGATTTTTCTTGCGCCTCTCGTAACCATTAAATCGAGTGACAACAACCGATCGGGCATGGTCCGACAAATATTTTGCTGATTGCAAACGATTGAGATTGGAATCGTAAAAATACTCCATTGAATCAGCACAGAATGACTAGAAATACAACACTCTCCAACGTTTGGTTATGGACCAATCGTCGGACCTGTTTGACAAAAAAACGGCACAAGTATCAACCAATATTTAAATGGACACAAACTTGCCCTCTCTTTCAAATGTTCGTTTTAATTAAGACGCCATGTTGACGATTTGCGTTATAATAAATTAATCGGTATATATGCAAAAATGGGTAGTTTACCTGTTTATGGTATACCAATAAAATGGCACGGATAAGGTTCCGACAATCCCCGACCTCCGATCGAGCTGAAATATTGCACAAACCTTCCTTTCAATATTTTAAGACAATCCTTAAAGAGATTTTTCGCGACTTGCAATAATTTTCGAGATATGGAATTTTTAAGTTTTTTTTTAACGCGCGCCGACTATATCTATATCTGCTACGTCTCCGTTCTGTCCAAACAAAATACCCAAACAAACACAAACAAACCCACACAAATCCAAATAAACAAACCCCAAAACGATTGCGCATCGCCCAAAATCCCTTTAGGGGTTGTCTTAAAATATTAAATGTTTCTGTGCAAAATTTCAGTTCTATCGGAGGTTGGGGAGCTTTTCGGAACCTTACCCAAATGGTACTTTTACCAATACATTTTCCATGGTAATAACCAACAGTACACACAGAAGTAAAAAATTGTTTTTGTTTGAAGAAAATGTATTGCCACATGTATATCCACCATTGTTTAATTATAAAAAACGAAAATGAACGTAAGTTCGTTTATACCAATGTGCATTAGCAAAAACATACTTGTTCCATGCTTTACCGTCACAAATACATATGTATGCGTACAGCTTGTACGGCTGAATAGACTCGTCGAGTGAACGATTATGCACGCAATAAATAGATTATCGTCCGGGGCCACCCCCGCGGCGAGTGACGAATCTCAGCTGAATACGAACTAAAATTCGCTACGGCTCATGGCGGTCTTCCTCTTTTCTCATATAGAACGCAACCCCGTATACCATACGCAAATGTAAACGCACATTCGGATGGATGTACACGCATACGCGCGCGTGTGAGTGTGTGTGTGTGTGTGTGTGTGTGTGTATACACGTGATAGCTTGGTCCTTACGTTCTCTGAGGAAGAAAAGGTACAGACGCTGGGCCATTGGGTTTTCTTCAGCTTTTTCAACTCTCGTCACGGTAAATCAGTGAAATTAGCGGCATATGGCCCCCGAGAGAGTGTCGGCATTTTCGAAAAAGTCTCAACGTCAAAGGGAGAAAAAGAGAGGGAGAGTGTTTGAATATGTGTGTGTATGAGAGAGCGAGAGACAGAGATAGAGAGTGAAAGAGACTCCTGACTTACAGCGAACCGTGGGCGGAGTCGCGGAGCAACGAGTCTGTCGAAATAAGTTTTTCGGAAAAACCAAGGCTCCCTGCGGTTATTATACTCTATATGAGGTTATGTGTACCTTCGGTATACGGGGAAACGGACCTGCGCTGGATTGAAATATCGCCATACAATGCTAACGGAAGTTTACAAACATTTGACGGCTTCCACGTCCTGGAAATCAGTATAATAACAGGGTGTAGCCCAATAGATGTATATACACATGTGTATGCTCAGATTACAGCTTATTTAGGGATTAGAGCGTTGCATATCTACATACATAGTTTTGGTCCTCGATAGTAGTGAGTGACATTACCATCGGAGTTTATTTTTCCTAAATGCATCCCACTTATTTATCACATTCCGATTAATCATGAGACCTAATTGGTTTCGCCTCGGTGAAGTGTTATTATCTGTGCCTAAAAATGTGAAAAATTTCATTGGGATTGTTGAAACATTTACCCGTTCACGATCGGACGAAACTCGGTATTAACGAAAGGGCTATAGAATAATAAAGAAAATCTATTGACGTTACATCTAATGTGGCTCACCGAAAAATGCGACGTTTTTGGGACTTTTGTTGAGAATACCAAAAAACCAATCAAATGAGGTTGGGTGGGTTTTTTTTAGCAAAAAAAAAATAACAACTGCCGGCTCAGTCGTAGCTACACTAATAGCATTTTTTTAGGCACTCTGCGGAAGGAAGCAGTAGGTATTTTTATGGATCAGGACGTAGAACAAAAAAAAGGTCATTTACTTTAGTTTCGCTAGAGACGTACACACGATTATAAAAAATATGGTTCTTTTCGTAAAATTGCATCGTTCAAATAAAGTTGCTTTTTCTAAATAATCGGCCTTGATTTGTTTATAAGAACGAAAATTGTTGAGAAATTGTAGATCGTGTGTACTTCTTTAGAGAATCTGTCTAAGAAGCTACAGGTAAAATTTCAAATTAATTGGATGAAAGCTGTCCGAATTATGCTTCCTCCCGATTTCAAAAACTTGTTTTCGAGAAAAACGCGTTTACAATTTCAAAACGGTATTCCGACGTAAATTTTGTTAAATAGGGGCTTACTGATTTTTTGACATTTACTCGGTGATAGCAGGACCATAAAGCATCCCTTCCAGATTCAAATTATGCTCCTCAGTATCTTTGCTGGCTGAAGACGACGAGCGCTTCACAGCTCTTACGCAGTCGTCATCAATTTCATTGCAAACATTGTAACTATCGTAGTCAATCCTTAATCGTAAGACAGTCATAACTTGAAAGAGTCCCTTGGAAGGCTCATTGAAAATTATAGCCTAAATTACTCGAAATTGCTACTTTCACCATCTAGGCTGGTTCATGCGTTTTGACATGCTCGGCGGCACGTCCGAAAATGAACTCTAAAAATGTTTTCAACATTTGTTCGCGCATATTTCCTTTTGTATTTATTCTTACAATGTTCATACGTCATTTGAGCCAATAAAAAAAGGTATTTTTTTTTCTTTTCAGATCTAACGCCTTAAAATGTCGAATAAACCGATATGCAAAATATTTTTTTCCGTTTCCGTAATATCGTTGATTATGTTGTTCAATGGCATATCTGAATACACATTTCATTATAACAATATCACGAGTCAATGTATTATCTCTTAATATTCATTACATTGAATGTTGATCTTTCGGGTATAGTAAAATAATAATAGGCACTCGAAACACAAAGAATTTTTCATAACCGGTTATTACATTTTTTTGATAAACAATGTAAAAATACTTTATTTTCACGTTGTATCTATAGGAACCTCTCAAGTTTCATCCTACCATGGAAATGAAGGGTTGATTGAATTCATTACTAATTCAATTCGTATTAAACTAAACAAGCGTTCACCTATCGATATAAATACCAATTTTCAAATAAATATTGAATTCCGCAGTGTCCTATGGTCTTTTATTATTGGTAATTATTTATAAAGATATCCGATAGATTTTTTCCGGTACACAGAAGAATATTAGACGGAAACGAAAACTGGAAAAAAACATCCGGATGCTGCAACCTAATCGTTTTTAAGTGCGATCAAGGGTGACTATACGATAAACCTGCAGGGTGTCAAAAGGAGTATTCCTTTTTTCGAGATCAAGAGAATGAGAGTGGCTGAAGACTGAGAGACCGGTGAATTTCGGGTGCTTGCAAGTCCGGCGGATAAAACAGCGGAGCAGGAAAAACGCGGTAAATCACAAAGACGCGCGTGCGAGAAAAATTTAACAATTTTTTTGGCCGTGGGCCAAATCATTATACGTTGAGTTTATACAAATGAGTTTATACAAAACATACCGTTGAGTGTGTGTGTGTGTGTGTGTGTGTGTGTGTGTGTGTGTGTGTGTGTGTGTGTGTGTGTGTGTGTGTGTGTGTGTGTGTGTGTGTCTGTGTGTGTGTGTGTGTGTGTGCGTGTGTGTGCGTGCGTGCGTGCGTGCGTGCGTGCTTGCGTGTGTGTGTGTATGTGCGTGCGTGCGTGCGTGCGTGCGTGTGTGTGTGTGTGTGTGCGTGTGCGTGTGCGTGTGTGTGTGTGTGTGTGTGTGTGTGTGTGTGTGTGTGTGTGTGTGTGTGTGTGTGTGTGTGTGTGTGTGTGTGTGTGTGTGTGTGTGTGTGTGTGTGTGTGTGTGTGTGTAACGACATATACACATACATATAGCCTTTTAGGGTTATTGTTTTATGATAGTCGTAAAGTTAAAAAATGTCTAGTCGTGTGCCTTCGTATACCCTCTTCCTGACAGTGGCGAGTTGTATTTTTTCGAATTTCATTTCCACCACAGGACACTTTTGACCTGCTGCGGTGCTTCGAGGCACGAACTAGTGAAACGCACGCCCTCCAAGAAAAAGCATCGTATACATGATACCTCTCGGCAGAGATACCTCTTTTCCTGTTCCAGTTTCGTCGCATGCTTCGCCGTTTTTACCTTATGTGAATGAAATTGGAGTAAAAAATAAATCAAGTCGCGTCTGAAATATGTAGCTGACAATGAGTGTTTTTTTTATCGAAAGCTGAGGAAAGCGTTCTTAAAATTGCCTTAGTTCTAAAAGTTGTTAAAGGAGATATTTCCTTCTATACATGCTGTATCCTGGGAGAAAGAAAATGAGAAACAGAGAGTACAAAAGGCAGAAAGAAAACGACGCGAGAACCACAGCGAGGCTCAAACTTCGATACCCCACCGGGGTTTCTTCGTAAAATGCGTAACACTGCCACTTAGTACTCTCCAGCGTGGGGCATTGTTTGCTAAATAGTGTCAGGTTGCCCGTTACAACACGCAGCGAGGCCCCAAAAAAGGTTTCACCAAAGAATTTTCCAGCAAAAAAAGGAATGGGAAAGCCAGATTTTTTCTTCCCCGTAACGGTTTTTTAGCCGTACCCCGAGGAAGTAAGATGCAAAAAAGACAGAAGAAACAATGGTGGCAATAGAAAAATAAACTCACTAGAAGAGATGCATTTTTGCATCTATTTTACATTTCGCAGAAGATGTCTTTCGATGTCTATTTTCGGGATTTGTTTCTACATTTAACTCGTAAAGAATTACGACATAATTTCGCATTTTCGTGGATGTCCAGACTTCCGTTTCTTTGAAAGGATGGTGTCAGGGGCTGGTGAATCAAATGCTTCTTGTTTCTTTTATGTGTAGTAATCCTTATCTTGGGTAGATTATAGAAAGGATTATAGTAGTACTATTTATTTAGCCATTCTTGCCTCTCGGGCTTAAGAATATTCCATCAAATTGCAGCGGTTACATACTTTTCTTTTATCCTACGCTTAAGTCTAGATCTAATCTTGTCTTTGGTTTCCATTACTCTTTTCTCTATTACTATATTTCCATTACAACTTATCGTCTTGTACCATTTTTACTTCTTGTTTTCTCTTGTTCGCACCTTTTCCTCGAACTTTCTCACGTATTCACAGAGTACGGACCTAATTTCTCTATTTAACCGTTCGTTCCATCCTATCTGCTGCTTTGCTTCTATAAAGAGTTCTTCCACGCTCATCCTCACATCTCTACTAATCATTTTTTTTAATGCCTCACATTGCCTTATATGCTCCAAATTCTCTTTTCCTTTCCCGCACAGTCCGCACGACTTTTCTTTAAACCCTTTATTTCCCTCCCTCCCACGTTGCCGCATCTCATTCTGGCCCACTGTTCTTTGTCTTCTCCTTTTATTTTTTCCTGATCCCAATATTTTTGCATTCTTACATTGCTTACACGATATTTATACTCTTCGCAGTATTTTGAGCTTTCTATTCTGCACCAGTCTCCTTGCATCCTTTGATCATTTAATATTTCACATCCAGTTTTTTGCTTTGCTTCTAGTTCACTCAAGTTTCCACCGATTGTTATTCTCAGCATCGACTCCCCATCTCCTACTTTTCTGAACGCATTTTCCATTTCTCTACCCCACTTGGAGGGGTTTCCATTTGCCCAGTTTCTTATTTCTTCACTGAGACAAATTCTTGGCCATCTCTCGCTATCCATTTTTAATATGTTCAATATATAGCCACTCGCTCTTTTTCTCGCTTCTACCTCGATTTTTGGCCTCCCAGTCTCCATTCTCCATATATACGCCGGTGTGTTAAGACTTACCCCCATGATCATTACCATGTACCTCCCCGCCACCCTTTCGATTTCACTTCTCTCATTCCACCGCCAAATTTCGGCACCGTACGTTGAAATCGCCTTCACTAGTGTGTCCAGTAGGTAGCTCTTCTTTTCATGTTGCTTACTTACGCCCGTTTCATTATCCCCCACGCTACATTTTTTCGCTGCTTGTGCTTTACCTGCCAGCATTCTCAGGTGTTTTGTGTACGAGTTCTTCACTGTGAACCAGAATCCCAAATATTTATAGCTATTTACTTCCTCAATTTTGTTATTCCCATATTTCCATTCCTCGTCTTCCTTCCTTCTTCCGCCTCCCCTAAAAGCCACCACTTTTGTTTTAGCTACATTCATTTGCATCCTATTTCTCTTCACGTATCTCTCTAGGATCTTCAACATTGCGTTCGATTCGCTTGCACTTTCTGCCACTATCGCTACATTATCCGCAAACTTGAGCGCAAATATTTTTGTTTTGCCAATAACTGTACCCCCCATTTTCTTCTCTTCCACTCCGCATCCAAGTCACCCAGAAAGACGTTGAAAAGTGTGGGGCTTAGCGGACAGCCTTGCCTCACCCCTCTCGTTGTTTCAAACCTCTCCGTACATCCGTCAAATGTTATTACTTCGTTTTGGGTTTCCCTGTAGATGTTCTTGATCATTTCCAACATTCTCCCCTTCACCCCCATTCATGCCAGTTTCGTGATTAGTATCTCCCTGTCCACCACGTCGAATGCGGATTTAAAATCGACAAAACCTACAAACAGCTTTCATCCTTTATTTCTTAGCTTGTTGCCGATCAATGAATTTAAAACAAATATATGATCTCTCGTGGATCTTCCGGCCCTAAACCCATTTTGACTTTTATTCAGCTTTTTGTGTCTTTCTATGCAGCCCCTCAGTCTTTTGCCCATAATTGCAGTTAGAATTTTGTACCCAACGTCTAATAACGCAATACCTCGGTAGTTCGTTACTTCTTTTGTGTTACCTGCCTTAAATATAGGAAAGATCCTTGCTACTCGCCAGCTTTCTACTATTTTTCCCTCCCTCCATATGTCCTTCAAGATTTCAAACCATATTTTGATGAGATGCAACGGCGTCCCCCTCAGAAACTCCACACTAATCCCATCCTCCCCTACCGCTTTATTTTTCTTCATTTTCTTGATTATGTTTCCCATTTCCTCCAATTCGATGTCTTTATTCAACTCCCAGGGCTCCAGGGCTAAGTCCTCCTTGGTTTCAGCACTACTGATGTTCATCGGCGTCTCCTCCTTCCTCCCCTCATCAGCACCGAGTAATTTTTTGAAGTGCTCTAGCCAATAATCTTTTTTAATTCCTTTTCCCATCATCTTTTTCCTAGGTCTAAAGCTTAGATTGAGAAAGGATTATAGTATTGACTACAAATAAGAAATATGATTACGGTCGACTTTTTATTTACGTATACAAAAATAACACTTAACATTGATATTCTACGTGAGAACACGGAAATATACAATCTTTTTATAAAATATAATTCTATTGAAAAATGTAAATTTTATTAAATATTTTTATATTGAGTGAGCTTCTTTTCCGTGATTTTCTTGAGTGAAATTTATCGAGGCAGTCGCGCATTAAACCTCAAACGTAATTAGCCATCATGTGTGTGTCCCATCTTCCCTGATACCTATCTTCCATGATTCTTATGTGTTGGTGACTGCGTTCTCCTTGCTCTTTACTGGAGGAGTCAAGATTTTCTGCGAATTAATATTCGTCCTTTATTTTTATGCCGAAATAAGAAGACAAACAAGCACTTTCCACGAAATCTGTAATTTTTTTCATTTTTATTTTTAAATAACATGATCTCCGGATATATAACAGAATGTATTACGGTAGTTCGAACAAAGCTCGCCTTTCCTTTGCGACGTCAACATATCACTGAATTAATTTATAATAGCAAATAATAAAAACAAAATTCTTGAATTAACTGCTAACGACACTCACTATGCAATGAAAATTCATTTGAAAACCCTGTGTAGTAACTTAAAATATAGGTTGGTATCGGCTCCGCGCGCAACACCAGCGCCGCGTATCGGTTGTATTTTTGTCGGCTCTGTCAGAGGCTCTGTGATTGTGGTAATAATATTGTGGTCAATTATAAAAATTGAAACCGCGCATCAATTGCATTTAATTTGTTTGTGTTAAATCAATTTTTGTGACCAACGACGGCAAGAAGCGTTTCCTTTCAGTAAAGTGAAAAAAGTCAGAAACGTTTCCGTAAAATGTGTATTTGTGTTTACTTGTAATTATGATATAAGATGAGAAAAATGGAGTTATATATTAACCTTTCTAATTTTTTTAATTAAAATTGAATAAACATGTATCGTTTCTGCATGAATCTATAATATAATAAATAACATTTTGTTTTCAGACCGAAATGAGCATCATTTCAAAAATCGGCTTCGAAAGTATAACACAATATTAATTTCCAACCTCAAACTAAATTTAAGGGGAAACTGTTGGGATCTGCTGAACACATCAGAGACGCAGGAGAGTTACGGACAAAACACGACCCGAGTATAATAATTCAAGCTCCTATCATAAGGTAAACCTCTATTTCGTTGACGCCTTACAAAACTTCTTTAAAGGTAAAACTGCAGCTATCCATTTGTTGCATTGTGCTACCTTTCAATTTGCCGTAAGAAATCGATAAAATTTGCATGAACTATTGTTTCCGGTATTTTTGCTATTTATTACACTGTAAGTGACATGACCCATTTTCAATAAAACAATATTTGAAATTTGTTGCAAAAATCTCGTACTACACGCAGACACAAATTTGAGAGATCAATAGCCGAGTTTCTTGCAATTTTTGTTCACTGCGGGCGCTACGTTCGATTTCATTGCCCCCACCCTACTCCCTGCACAGAGCCAATTAGGCCTTACCAGTAGTAACTTTGGTTCTGATTATCATGTAATCAGAACCAAGGTGATTAAACGAAAGAACCAGGGTAAATTTCACGAGACTGTAACCACTGACGTGGTGGAAATATTGCCCGTTGAAATAACTTCAATTGATTTTCATTTGAGTACCACTTTATCTGCTTCCACAATAGTGATAGCTATTCACGAATTAAACAGCACTCAAAATGATCAAGCCTCCATTAGCTGATTACCAATCCAACATTTTGTCTTGAATATATTTTCTGCCAATTATTTCATATAATAGCCCCCTTTTCTATTACAAAAATCGAAATGTTGAAAATAACTTTACAGCGTGTTGATTTTTCCATATACATAAACCGCGTACTAAATAAACCTCGTCCGCCTTATTCATTCAAAACCTGGCATTGTAACAAAAAACGACCCAACATGAAACTTTTAAATTGTCCAAATTCATAAAAGGAAGCCATAGTACCAAAACTATCTTTCGAAGGAAGCTGTAAAAATCGGTCAATCCTTTCGTGAGACGCGTGCAACTTAAACCATTTTACTTTCGTAAAATGTGTGCGTATTCGATGCCGTACGACCCACGTGCGGACGTGGAACTAACTGCATGAAACGATGCGTTATATTTCGAAGCTACACGCAGGGTTAGAGGGTACAGAGAGGGTGCAATATATTTTGGGACTATTTGGAATGTCTGTCGTGAAAGCAGAACGTTTACGCGTCGCGTGGTGCATTTATGGGACTTCACGGACTCGCGTCTGGCCCAAGAACATCGGGGCCGAACAACGGACAGAGAGAGATGGATATTCGGGGATCGAGGCCTCGCGCGCCGACCATAAAATAATAAAGGCATTAAATAGGTGGCGGTACCGAGTCCGTCAACAAGTCATAACCTCGATATATATATATATATATATATATATATATATATACGTATTTATGAGCGTAGGTGTGTACACATATACACACACATATTGCCAAAGTCGAACGCCGTATCGAGACGTGTCCTTCCGGTTCGATAATCTTCCTGAGCACAATAAGACAACAAATATGTACAAACAAAGCGTGAAAGTTGCGAAAAGTCTGATTTACGGCTTACAATTCGTTCACTCGACGATACTCGCGTACAGGCCTGTTCAAAAAGTAGTGGACGATTTAGAAATAAACTTAAAATATTCGCGGCAAGCTAACAGCATTCGTGGTTACTTAACCGATCATCCGCGAATATGCGCAGTGACTTATCAGATTAAATACAACGGGGTAAATTCACGAGGAGCCTACTAATTTTTTACTTATGATTGAAAAAGTGAGTTTTTCTTGCAACTCGTATACGAATTCTTGAGAGGAATAAATTATACAATTTATGATGTTATCGTAGATAACTCGCTACCAAAAACAGGAATGCAATAATGAATAGATCATTTTTCGATCGATTACCCAAGTGAAGAAAAAAAATGCCGGTTGGCGGAAAAATTCGTATGATTTTTTGTAAAATGCCTACTGGTGATACCTATACCAACCTATATTTCAAGTTGCTACACAGTGTTTCCAAATGAATTTTGATATCATAGTGAGCGTCGTTAGCGGTTCATTCACTTTTTTATTTATTTTTTAAGTTTATTATTGGCTGTTATAAAAGAATCCATTGATCCATGAAGATGAGCTTGTTCGAACTGCCCTTATACATTTTGTTATACATGCGGAGAGTATGTTATTCGGAAATTTAGAAAAATAATTACAGATTCCCTGCGAAGTGCTTTTTTTCTTATTTCGGGATAGAAAGAAAATATCAAGGTGAATTCGCAGAAAATCTTGACTCCTCTAGTGAAAAGTAAGTAGAACGCTTCCACCAAGGCATGAAAATCATGGAAGATATTATATGTACCAAGTAAGATGGGACACACACACGTGATGGCTTATTTTGTTTGGAATTTGATGCGCGACTACCTTGACAAGCCTCACTCAAGAAATTCACAAAAAACAAGCTTACTCAACGCAAAAAAATTAATATAACTTAAATTTTTTAATAAAAATAGATTTAAAATAGTACATTTCCTTGTTCTCGCGTAGAATATCAATATTAAATGTTGAAATAGGATCAGTATAGCGATAAGATTTAGAAAAAATATACAGTTTTGTTTACTATGTATTTTATTTATTTTTTGAGTACTTTTGCTAATAACTATGGTCCAGTTTTGAGAAGTGTGCAGAGAATCGCTTTTTGGAATTGACTGTAGTAGGCTGCGCAAATTGCTCAACTTTACTTTAGTAAAGAGTGAGGACACCAGCTACCCGCTGTGGCACGCGAGGACGAACAAACGATAAATGCATTTTCCCGAGGATACGATCCGTTCTCCGTGCAATTCTGTCTCAAGAGCGAAGTATAACTGTAGTTGTAAAGCGAGTCGAGGGCTTTTGGCTACGAATTGTATCCGAAAAAATATGATGCTCATTACTCGAGTCGTTATGCTATTTGACATTATATCCTCGTGCCGTACGCCTCCACGAGTATTACGTGCGAAGCTCCAACGACCTCGTCTCTTCTCCTGTCGTTACGCCGAAATTCTGCCACGCTTATGTTGTACAAAATAAAGCACAACTTAAGGGTCCTGCGCTCTCTTGGAGAGACGAGCATACTTCCTGCTTGTTTGTTGATTTGGTAAAGTGAAGGTTAACTATAAAACTCTAAAGGTCAATTCTAAAGATTTGTTTATTTCTTTTATTTGAAATTTGAGATAAGTAACTAGCTTTGGCTCGACTTACGTATTTTTGATAATTATGAACAGGTGACCAGTTCACTTTCTGCTCTTTTATTTTTCTCTTACTTTTTTGTTGTCAGCTTTCGATTAGGTTCAATCAATGTATTATTAGTTATTCGATAAAGCGACACCAGATTTTAACTAAAAATTATTGATTTATAATTAATTTATTTATACAAATATTGTTCACAACAATTGAAAAAATAAATAAATAGAACGACGACTGGTTCAGTTCGAAAGTACAAGAGATATGTCCTTCTTGCTCTTGAATCATACAATCATATTTTTGGAAAGCGTCGGGAATCCTCAAATATATTTTCTCAAATAAGTACGACTTTTTTTCTGGGATAGTTGTCGAAAGTTTTCTGGGTCACGTAATAAAAAAAATGATGACATTGCGTAAGAAAGGCGTTAAATTGTTCCAACGACTTTTCATCAACTACCGCTCAATTGCAGGTTATCCGAATCTTTTGAGCAACCCTCCTCGCACAGATAATAATCTCTGCAACGGACAAAACGGTACAAAAAATGAGATATTCGTATAGTGTTTATAACGGCAGCTACTTTTTCCGGAAATTTGAGGGGATAACAGTATTTCGCTTTATGTTTGTCCGATTTTCGTTTCTCTTTCTGCTCCGGATTTCACTAAATCAGAGGATCAAAGGGTCAGGTATAGGCCAAACCGTTTGTAGTTCATGTTTTGAAAGGTCTGCACGAGCTCAACATTTTAACAATATGAATAGGGCTCGCCGTCTTCGTAATTATTTAAAATTTCGAAAATACATTCGTTCATACGAAAGTTCCATCATTATACTAAATGTAATTTTTTTTAGTTCTTATTTCAGATCACCCTAGTTGCCAGAGTCACCCTACACCAATTGGCCATGCAGCAACAGCGGCACACTGTTGAAGTTATAATAACTTCATTGTTTATCAATTTTTTTCTGTAAAAAAAAACTCAACCTTGGCATGCATATTCATGAGGTGGGTGTAAAAGCCCGAGCCTGTCATCACAATACTGTCATTAGAAAAAAATATTGAGAATCGACCGGTTTTTTTGGACCCCGCCCGTGCGGCCTCGTTAAAGTTGTTGTGAAAAACTATTTAAGTGGATAGATGTTCATGAAAGTTTTACTAGTCGTCATGGTATATTCTCTGAATATACTGACAAAAGGAGAACGGAGTTTTCCGCACCCGTTTATTAAATATTAAATTTTGATATTTACGTCAATCTCTGCTTGATCGCATTGTTTGTATGGAGCAACGTTGATATCATTTTAGTTTCACGCGTATAGCTTCCGCATTTGTGAAGAGAGTGACTCAGAAAGGAACACTACATGCAGGACAGTGTGCAGAACAATATCACCGGGAAAAAAGGACAGGTTACCGATCCAATTAACGAGTACATGGGAAAAATATGCGATCAGTTTCCGAAAAAGTAAGGTTTGTTGTGACGTATGTATTAACTAAAAAAAACTTTAATAAGTAAACAAAACCCCAAGTAATACATCATTCTCTCGAAAACATTATCGGTTATTTCACTATCTACACAATTCTAATTAATCTCGAAATATTTTTAATTTTATCTCAAACAATGGTTTTATTTAGATTATTACTTTTGTAGCTTGAACGTATAAAAGAAGTGAAATAATTTTGTATGAGAAAACCAAACGCGTTTACTAGAAATCTACACAAAATTGTCAAATCCTAGAAATGACATTTTTCGCCATATTTTATTTTTGAAAACCATATCCCGTGCGGAAATTGAGTTGGGGCTGTGATCGGGCCCCAATAATATTCCCCTAGCTTTATTCGGGCCCTAATCTGGAAGCCACATGAGGGCCGTTAGCGGCCGGTCACACTTTGTCAACAAGGGCCCTTAAAGGCGCAACGATCGGGACCTTATAAGTTGCCTCAATGGCGCCTCATCAAAACCATTTTAGCGCCCTGAAAATGCCTCAACGGCGCCTCATCATAACCATTTCAGCGCCATAAAATATCCGTATCAGTGGATATAGTCACGTGTATGTTAAATGCGTCAGGGTATATCTGTATTTGTTTTTATGTAATTGTTCATGTGCATAGGTGTGGGCGTGAGTATATGTGTATGTATGTGTGCGCGCGTAGAAATGTGATTGCGTATTTGCATGTGAGCATTTATGACAAACTGCTGTGACAAAATTAATACAAAAAATAATCCATTCTAAGGAATGGATGTGTAGTAGAAATAGAAAAATATATGGGTCTACTGAATCACTGGAATCTATTTCCATTGAGGAAAAGATCTGGAAAATAAAGACCAATTTATTTACTTATCCTACACAGTCAGATAAAGTTTATGAATGGGAAATATCAGCGGTCTTCAGAAAAAATAATTTTCCCTATGATGAGTATGAAGCGGAAATTAGTTGCTATAAAAATGTCGAGAAAACCGGTTGGGACTGTTCACACTTACGCGCTAGCATTACTCCATGTATGAGTGAAACCATGAGTAATTGTTTGTATCTATGTAAAAAGTTTCTTTAATTTGATAAATAAATACTGTCTGATGTTTGTCTGCATATTTGTGTTCATCGTTGATTTTTTATTTGCTAATGCTCTTAAGCTTTTTCCCAATTTGCGTTCAATAATATTATTCGATCGATGTATATAATCGATTTGAATAATTGAAATACCATCAACCATGTAGCCTAAGCTATTTATACTGGTTTATCGCTATAATAGTCAGATCTGGGCCTATTGTGGAGATCCCTACTTGTTTATCCCTATACTGGCCAAGTCTGGGCCTATTGTGGAAATCCCTACAGGTTTATCCCTATAATGGCCAAGTCGGGTCCTTTTGTGGAAATCCCTACTAGGGAAAGCACTAGGAAAGCCCTGAAAGGCCCTTATTTTTATTAGGGATGCCCTATCAGTTTTCCGCACGGGATTACTATTATAATAGAAAATTGAACCACGATTACATGAAAGTACAACGTATGTACCACACAAGTACACTGAAAATGGTGTGCAACGACTTGGCGTGCATGGTTAAGAAAAAAAGTTCGGGAGAATACACAATTTTCTTACACAAATGTTCCCACCGCTTGCATAAGTGACATTTGCAACAATTTATGTACTTAGATTATTTCAAATTATAACATCGCCTCAATTACCGCATCAGGTATATCAGAAAATATTATGAATGAGTTGTTCGACTGTACTTGGACAGACTATCGAAAGTGGAGCGATAGGTGTCGAGAGTTATATCGATATACCTTTTCCACCAGGAAGCGCGGCGCATCGTAATAACATTTTTTGAGCCTGCCATAACTATGTCGATTAGACCTATATTTGTACAACGCAATCGATTTCATGAGATGCGAGGTGGTTCTGCAATGAAGTAAATGGAAAGTGAATACTTCTATATAAGTTTTCAAATTACGCAACTAAAATGAGATTTCAAGGGCCGTGTGGTCTAGGGGTACATTACTGATTTCATTTTTTATTCTTTACGGAATCAGAAACTTCGTTTGCACCTACCTAATAAATTGCTTCAATACATATTTTTCTCAACCTGATAGTCAAGTTGTTGAGAAAAGGACATCCTTCGCAGATCTTTTTTTCTTAACCATGCACACCAAGTCGTTGCACAGCATTTCCAGTGTAGGTACTCGTGTGATACATACGTTGTACTTTTATGTATTCGTGGTTCGATTTTTTAAATTATAATAGTAATATGGTTTTTTTTATAAAACATTACGAAACATATTATTTCTAGGATTTGACAATTTTGTGTTCATTCATCGTAAACGCGCTTGGCTTTTTCATGAAAAATTATCCCACTTCTTTTATACGTTTATATTTAAAAAGGAACAATCTAAATTAAACCATTGCTTGAACTAAAATAAAAAACATTTCGAGGTTAATTAGAATTTCGTATATAGTGAAACAACCGATAATGTTTTCGAGAGAATTTTTTATTACTTGACTTTTTTTGGGAGATTTCATATCTTTTTAAAGCGGAAATACTTTACTTTCCATAGTTATGAACTAGCCGTTTTTGTAGGGTAATTTGCTCGATCCAGTTAGTGGAGTATATTTTTTAATAAATCAAATATGCATATGTTACATTTATGAAGATGGTTGATTTTTTTATAACTTTGTGTTTTTTTTACTTGTTATAATTTTGTAAGAAAATTTTTCCTTGCACATATACGATGAAAATCGAATTCATATTTAGGCCTTTCGGTGCCTCGACATCCTCTTTTTTGTTACCTGCAATCAAGTAAACACATCAATTGGAAAATATGTGATACTTTTTTCTAATAGCTACATTTTTAGATTGTTACACTCAATGCTAAAAAAATCAATATTGTTGGTCCCTCAATACCTTCTAGTATAAAGTTTTTGTTATGTGCGAGCAAGTACTTCAATGCGAGGCTAATTAATATGTTGTTAGCTCCTTGGTACCAATGGGTAGACATTTTTCTTCGCCTGTGATAGACGAAAAGACTTTAATTTTCACTTTTCAATACCTGATTTTTTCTTACCTGTGAGATTTACGGTGAGACCCCATATTGCTGTATAAAGAGTCGCGGCGTATTCGTCAGTGACAGTGGTGCTCATTTTTTTCAATACTTAGCGTCGAGACGCTGCCCCGTCTCTTAATTAAAAAAAAGGGTTATGAATAAATTATTATACTACAAATGTGATGTGGGTTCGCCAACGTACATCCTTCACATGGCATGAGGCACATGGAGCAGATATCTCTCCAACCGCAATCAATGTGCTAAAATAATGAATAAATTGCATATGATACATATCAATTTGGTGACGAGTAATTCATTAATAAAATACAACAAATATTCACGAATTTTATTTGAACTAAGGATAATATGTAAACATCTTTATCGTTTCGGGGCCAACTTCGTTGTGCGATGATTAAACCGTCAACAAACTTCCAAGCGTTGCCGTTGCTTCGAAACATTCTTGTGTAATGCCCTTCAATTACACCTGCACAGTGATGAAAAATTGGAATGGGACACTTTTCTGTATTATTCTCGAATTTTCGCTTTCAACTAGTGATAACCGAAAAACTTTTTTTATAATACATTGTTATAATAAATAAATAGGAAATAATAAATAATTAATAAATGAAACTTTTAATAATAATTTAATAAATTTAAAAAAATAAAAAAATATATAAACCTAACACTGGTACCTGTGTTCAATGGAAAGTCATTTTTATTTTTATTTTACTGACTTTCTGTTCTGTCAATGAAGTAGACAAATCCATAAAATTAAGTTTATCGATGGACATGGATTGAGCGTCTGGTCGGTCGGTGAAAATCATACAGGGAAACTTTTTCCCACGCCAATCACATTCGAAGTAAATGAAGGGAAAGCTTCGTCGTTCAACAGATTCGAAGATGATTCTTTTTACAAGCTTTTATTTAACTTGACTTTCTGTGAGATGCAAAACGGAAAATCGATATTTCACCCACTTCCCGACTACTTAGAGCTCTGAAATTTTACGAACATGCATCTAAAAGGTGACAATGCATTATTCAACTTTAATATATATATATACCTAGATAACATTTTCAACTTTTCATGTAAAATTAGCGATATCTAATCATCCGTGTAAAATCTCGCTAACGCATACAAACAAATTAATAGCCAACTGTGTTTGTATGTGAAAAGTTTATATGCAGCAATTAGTCGTAAGTTCAATGAGTTCAATCCCAATTATCAACTTTGTTATTTGTTAAAAGCATTCCATGTTCCTAACGTGCAACCTCGTAAACTAGTAAACTACGAGTAACAACTAACTAGTAAAATCAATTAAACACTGTAAAGTATAAAATAATGTAATACGTAAAAAAATGTTCAAAAAACAAGTTGTTATTCAATGTACTAAAAAGTAGAAAATAACTTTTTTACCAAGTCACCTATATGTGACTTCAAAATATACATGTAATCTTTAATTTACATAAATCCGTTAACATATCAACTAAATTGAATTTACTGTAAAACAACCTTAAATTTCTTAAATAACAATCCTGAAACTGAGTATAAGCGTGTGATAATAATTTTTCAAATTACTATTGTGCCAAATTAAATACGGTTAATGAAACTCATTTGATCAAATTGATCAAACATTTAAAAAGTTGAGCGCCCCAAGCTTTCATTTATAATCACATATAGGGGACTTGGTAAAAAAAATATGTTCTACTTTTTAGTACATATTTTTCAACGTCCTAAACTTTCTTGTACTCCTTGCCGTTTGGTCAATTCGACATTGCATCTGACATATCCTTGCTTTTGAGACGTGAGAGCAAAGAATTGATGTCTCGTCGTATCTCAACATACTCGTGTGTTATTGCCTGCAATCGAGAAAACAAACTGATTGGAGTAATATTTAATTCTTGACGTTCTCGACATTTATACTGTCGAACAGATATATTTTCAATGCTTGCGTTCAATGCAAGACGAATCAATCCTTTGTCCCTCGATACCTTTTAGTTTAAAGCTATCATTGTTTGTTAACGGGCACCCAATGCAATCAACATTTGATCTGATCTGCAATCAACATTTGAACAGTTGATTCTGATCAACATTTTTAGCTCTCCGGCCCAATGGGTAAAACATTGACATTGCGTAAAAGCAACAAAGATGTTATAACTTCCCAGTACCTGATATTTTCTTACCTGTGTTTGATACAAGATTTCCTTATTTTTGGCATTTCTTCCTTCCAGTACGATGTAATTATTCCTTCCAGTATGATGTAATGGATGACAAGTATTTCATTAACTTTGTCTCTGAGAAAAGCCATTTATTTCTTGAGCTTATGATTTGCATTGTTGAGGTTCTTCGCCAAATTATTTTTGTGACATTTAATCAGGCGTTTATTTTTTTTATTCTATTCTATTTTACGCGCTTATATCCACTTTCACTGTCCATTGCTATTCCGATTTCACGCTCTAACCTTACTAGAAGCTCAGAGCTGGTAGAACGACCGCACATATTATATAAATCGAACTGTAAAGCTTACTGGCGCGCTATGTCATGTTTTTCGTTCCCAAACAAAGACACGAAGACAAGCAGAATGAGTTTAAATTAATCACGCTTTGCCCCTGTTAACAAATGTGTTAATAAATTCTCATAGGGACGTTTGTACTATGTTTAGGATATGACAGATTACTTTTCTTCCACTAAGATACGAAGTGGGGAATAATTTCCGCCATGTCCAAATCGCTCGGAAATTCGACCGTTAATTATGAGACCTGGGGATTGAGTGGATCGATTGGGAAGTAACCTAGACCAAACAATAGGAAAAAATCACATTACTCTTGCCAAATGTCATCAGATTTTCGATTCGTCGACGCGTTTTTGCGTAGCATCGATTGAAAATAATAAAAAATTACCGATAGAACGCCAACTTAGTGTCTAAAGAGTACACGGCGAGTTTGTCAGGAACATCGAGATTTTTCAAGTTGCTTTATCATTACTTGGCGTCGAGACGCTGCCGCGTCTCTGAAAATGTGGCAACCTCGGAATTATGGGAATAGCAGAACCATTCAAAGACCTAGGGCGCCATATTTTTTCTAGCTTCGGTGTGCATAGTACGATGCTTGTGGGCACGAACACTGACAAATCATCTTCTCCATCGGAAACTTTACGACGCACTTATCTTTTTTTCTGAATCATTTGTTGCCTCCTTTTGCACTGACATGACCTCGGAAAACGCCGACAGGCACGAAACGCGCGTAACACACCTGCGACCTGTGAAAGGCACTGTAGTCAACCCAGCAGCCTCGAATTACGATAAAACCGTGCGACAGTGCCATACTCATGTCTATTTTAATAGGGTTGTTAAACATCGAAAATTAGTTTTCTGATCATCCTAACTCCTTCAAATTGACATATATGTCAATAATAATTACGATTATCTTCCGTGCACTTGAAAATTTTCGCGATATTCATTCGTACACATCATTAATATTTTGCTACAATAAGTTTGCACTGGTGACGTCACACAATCTATTAGCATAGGGAGCTCCTCTGCTTTCTCCCGCCACCCTTTAAAAACGATTTAGCAACAACCTTAAGGTTAACTCTATTTTACGAGACAACGAAATCCTTCTGAGTGCCACGACCCCCGATTTGTAACCTCAATTTTGCTGACAAATTTTCCTAACGGGGCTATAGGGGCTAGAAGCGTCGAAGAAGGAAAGAGGACGTTCTAAACAATGGAAATATTCCCCATGGTAAAATGCTATGAACGCATGGACGTCGATAAGCGCAGAGATCGCGACGTTCTTCTCGGTCTTCATTGTGTTTCACAGGGGCAACGAATTGTTGAAGAGCTTTTTACAAACCCCGACAGGGGAATCTCAAGAATAGGAAAGGAGAGAAAGTTATGGGGAGAATCGAGTCACTCGATAATATGGAGCGGCTAAGTAGTAGTAAAAAGCTCAAGCTGCTGCGAGACGAGCAATTTCTCGGTGAACCGTAGACACTTCGAAGCGCTCTCACTATACGCCTAACTCGTGTCATAGACAATGCCGTAACATATTGTGAAAATATTGATTACGATTCGCCGACAATGGAAAGACAATGCAACCACCCGCCATGTTCCTCGGTTCTTACAGTGGCGTTCTTGTAGTAGTAAAGACTTGAAAAACAAGATGCTCAAGAGCTTGCTGCATTCTTTTTCATCCCCTTCGCCTCCTACCGACTTCCTCTTGAGGCGAATAACGCCAAACGGCTCTCAGGTAGAGGATGAATTTTTTCAATTTATTTTGCACTATTTGATACCTTACTGAATTTCACGCTGGGCATGAAGATTGCTACGAAGTTATGCAGAAAGTTACACCTGTCGACAACAGGAAAAATACAACTTGATGTATTCGGATTCTGCATCTGGAAGAATGCTCTGCGACTTCTTTTAGGTACGGTACTATTATTGGATTCTGATATAAATTCACCCTTAAGGCAGTATTGGTGTCTAGAGCGCTGTTTTAGAGGTATTTTTTATAACGGAATGTCGTTTAAAGTTTTAGAGTAAACAAAATGTTTTACACACGTTCATTAATCTTTCGAAAATATGTACAAATTAAAACAAAAAAATATTATCACGTACTTTGGTACGTTTTTTTAGAACGTTCGGCGGAAAACGCCCCTAATTAGCGACCAGTGTTATGGACGTTGTATGAATCTGAAAAAAAAAACAAAAATATTCTTAATATATATGAGTGTTGTGATCTTTGGTACCAGATTCAGAAAAAAAATTACAGC
This sequence comes from Ophion slaviceki, assembly GCA_944452715.1. Taxonomy (NCBI): domain Eukaryota; kingdom Metazoa; phylum Arthropoda; class Insecta; order Hymenoptera; family Ichneumonidae; genus Ophion; species Ophion slaviceki. The sequence continues at coordinate 37,370,553 of OX101792.1, read as the reverse complement.
ATTGCGACATGCTAAATTATAATTGTCCATTTTTCCTATTTTTCTGCGACCCTTCTATGAGTTATATAAAAAAATATATATAGATTTTGACTTAATTCTGCTACCAACATTGAAAATCAGTATACTGAAGATGCATGCCAAATCAAAACTCAATCGCCCGATCGGTTGTCGAGATATCGTGATTGCCGATTTGAAAAACACGTTTTCGAGAAAAACGCGTTTATTCTCGAAATACTCTGTATCATTTCTAAAACTCGGCTAATTTTATGAGTATCATTAAATGGTTTTCACAGACAGATTCAGAAAGGACTGTAGAATAATCAAAGTAAATAAAAAAAAAAAAGATTTTTTCACATTTTTTGACAACAATACTGCCTTAAGGCCATGTGCCACACGCCTCCGACCGCTTCGAAATTTTGAAATGGGCATTCTCCCGAACGGAACAACCAATTGGAATGAAATTTGTTGTGTGCAAGCAGGACGCTTGCTCCGAGAGCAAGATTCGCGAAATTTTTCAAAATTTCGAAAAAAAATTTGCAGTTTGTGGTTACCACGCGAAAAACTGTGAATTATCGACCATTGCATCGCATTTTCGTTAATTCGGCGCGAATCATGCTCTCGACAGTAAAAAAGCACACATTTTGAGCTTTGTTTCACCTGTTTTCATGAACAAATGGCGGAGTAAAAGCATTTTGAAATTTTTACATAAATGTAGCAAATATGTTCCAACAAAGCTCAAAATATCAGGTACCGGAGCGAGCGTTCAGTTCATCCGTTTTCCACTGGCGGCGCGCAGCTCACTACGTCCTGTTTTGACCGACCGCGCTCGCCTCGTTCCGAAACAATTTATTTTTTGACAGGTCGAAAGCCGGAGCTATAACCTCGCACAGTCGTTCAAATTATATTTCATACGATGTGTGTGATAGAGTGTGAAATAGAATGTGGAAGTGGAAATAGTGATAGAGTGCAGTTTGTTTTCGTCGCGTTTTGGTGAGTTTTTTCTTGCTGTGAACAACGCCTCAGGACGCCGGCACACCACCGACGAGAAATCCCGACAACGAAATAATCAACGAGAAAACCGCCGCGGCCGATTACACGAAGAAGATCGAGGAACATCGATCGAGGAAAACACCGGAAGTCAAGGTACGTACGTGCTATAACCTCATGACCTCAATTTACGTACTTTGTAATTCGCCACGATCTTCCCTCGCATTGCTTTCCCGCTCGCCGATGTGTCAAATAGCCAACGGCTCCGATGCAAGAAACCCAAATTCATTTGCTCTTCGCAGAAATACCTCGGTATTTATTCGTGAAAAAATCGCAGATCGCATATTTTCGATTTCCTGAGCAGTGTGCGACCAAAATGAGGCACGAAATTCAACACTCTTTGCCTACGAACGCTAAACTATCACGTCTCAAACACGGATGATTTGTGGACCTGTGGCAATTCCTCAATAGCTTCACCCTGAGCACCATACTAATACTGGTACCGATTCCGTCCGCACACACGTGGTAGGTACGGTACCTGGGCTATCATGTAGGAACCAGAACTAATGTAGCGTCCGATTTACCATACAGATGGACCACTGGATTTATCCACGGCAGCAAGTACGTACTGCCGAGGATGAGAAACTACGTCAATCGTCACGGCCACAATATACAGTTCCGGTGTCGCAAGGATATCACCGCTGTCTCCAATCTCTCCGAGAGCACCAGCGAGGCTGACCTCAAGGAACAATATCTCGCCATGGATCGCACCACCAATATGTGCAAAGCCTTTCGCTTACGTATGTACGTTTCAAAACGAAGGGCGAAGATGCTAGAGCCTTCTTGCATCTCAATGGTTACGGCTACCATCATCTCATACTCAGAGTCGACAGATCCAAACCTTCAGCCCAACAGTATTGAATGGTCAACGGTTGAACGTGTTAAGGTAGAACAAGCATGCGTGAAGCAAGCATGATTTTTATAGATTTTTTTCAAATTTTAACCAGACATTGTTCGTATGATTATGCATGTTTCAGTGAAATTTCAGAACAGTCGACTATTTAGATTCGGAGATAATGGGTTTTAAAATTGAAACGTTTAACACTGCAGGGTCTGCATTGAAATTTAGACAGAGTAATTTTCCGTAAAAAATATTTGTCCTCTATAAAAAGGCACAAGGCAGTAACATAAGCAATATGAAATATTAATGTTTATAACGCAAATATTTCTTTTTACCTTAAAAGTTTTTAACTTTACGAACACGATAATTATCTTTTTTTTTCGACATATTGACCAATACTGTTCTACGGTGTTGCATAATGTCTTCTTATTACAGGGGACAAATATTTTTTACCGAGAGTTATTCTGTCATTACTGAACGTCTTCAGCAAAACTGAATAGTAAAGACAATCCAAACTTTTTTCACTCGTTCCCTAACTAGTTTGCTATCTAATCATAATTTTTCCTCAAAATGAATAACCCAAAAGAATGGTACGCCGAATTATGTGACCTGATTTTCGGCCAGTGCAGACCCTGCAGTGTTAAAAGTTGCTATTGAAAAATCCATTATCTCCCAATCTAAATAGTCAACTGTTCTGAAATTTCACTCAAACTTGCATGATGATATGAACAATGTCTGGTTAAAATTTGAACAAAATCCATAGAAATCAAGAGCGCACGCTCGTTTTATCATAAGGGCTTACACCACTGTAAACGTCAAAACTTGAGTGATATTTCGCGATTTTTTTTGTAGGACAAATAAGAGACTATTAATATTCAAGGATGTTATTAGTCATATCTACGAGTGGTCAAAATGAAATGTATATTAAAAAATTATGCCAAAAGGTGAGGCTGGAGCCATTCTGGAGAGGCATGTTGAATTTGAGATGCTCTGCGGCACGCAGTATAGCTGACGCAAATTCGATTTCAGAATAAAATTAATAAATTTCTATTAATTTACCCGAGTATAGCTAGAGAAATACGTAGAGGATTGTGAAAATATTAATTTTCGTGTAATTGGGGAGCATTAAACCAAAAACTTAATTTTCGACAGAAAAAAAGGACAATCATTTGGTAATGACTAATGTTATAACTAACTCATAGAAAATCCCGTACGTATTTCTCTTTGGAATGTTATTTTAAACATGTACTCAAAATTTGGAGTGAAAATAATGAAAAATTTTGAAGTTATGCTGCGTGCCATTTTGAAAAATTGTGTTTCGAGAAAAACCAGCGTAACGCAGAGTTTCTTCTCCGTTCCCTGGTGGACTATGGACAAAATATTTCCGATGAAACTTTTCGAGGAGAATAAGCCACTGTCCGGGCTGAATCTCCGTCGTCTGATGACATCAGCACCGTATCCATACCTTCGTGAGGCGAGGGGTGGACAAAGTGTATAGGAATCGTGGTCGAGGTATTTGTTTAAATTTATTAAAACGGACGGTAAGATGTCACCACCTTTCCACAGGGCAAGTCTTTAGCAACTCGGAAAGCCTAAAGTTGAATTGTTGTAAAAAATTATTAAAAACTTTCAATTTTGGGTAAGCCAGCATTTTATTTCAAATTCGTTCAGGTCAAAATGACGCAGTGTGTCAAGGAAGGAGAACACCACCGTCACTGCCCATTTTCGACCGTTTTTTAAAGATTTTTTTGAAAGAAACCAACAAAATACATGGTCAAAAGAACTTTTAGGCTTTATCAGGTATATATTGAAGTACGTAAAAAGAGTTTGTTTGTCAAAAGAATAGAAAATCGCGGTGCACGAGTTGCTATAGCACTACTGGTTTTCGATCAACCCTCTCCATACTGTTGAAGTTTGCATCGTTGTAACGCAACGAAAGCTCTTGCTTACATTTTATTTTTTATATTTTTATTGTTATAGAAAAAGTTTTTTTTAAGATTTATATTGTAGATCGCTTCATAAACATCTTAAAAAATGGCTAGAAGATTTTTGTGAGCAAAGTTTGCCAAAATAAATTAAAGGAATTGACGAATATTAATTTTCGTTGCGTGCCAACGATACAAACTTCAACCTCATACTCTTTCTGCGGAACGCAGTACAACTATCGTTAATTTAATCCTGGAACTAAGAGCAAAATATTTTCGTTAATTATGTTAGTTTTAGAAGTCAAATACGGGGAGAAATTTCAAAATAATTTTTAAAAAATCCTAACGAGTTTGAAAAAAAGTTCGTGTTTTCGACCATATTTTTGATATACTACTCCAAAAAATTAAAGGAACAGAAAATTTCTTCATTTATTGGAGCGTTTTTTGAAGCGCTGTATCTATGTGAAAAATGGTCGCATCGAGATAAAAAAAAAGCCTTCAAAGCTTCAAGTTTCTAGTTTCGCGATTTTTTGGCAAATTTTTTTTGTGAGCTGCAGTTTTCGCGCTATCATAAGAATAGCGGAGGAAAATAATTGCCAAATTTATTTGTTTTTTTTTTCAAGGGTTCGCGGGCTAGTTAATTTTTTTCCACGTAACTCAATGTATAGGTCAGTTAGCTTGTTGATTCAGCTTTAATTTGATTTTTTGTCTCTCTACGTCAATTTTTTGCTGAGACATCCGACTTTAAATGAAACAAGATCCTTTTGTCTTTGATAATCGATATCTCAGCAACCAATGATTGCAACGGGAATTAAAGGGCAGCTTTGAAAACATGAATAAATGTTCTACCAGCCCCTTTCGTTGATCTTTCAGAAAAACATTTTTTCACTCTCAACATTAATTTGAAAAAGGACAAAAAGTGACTTTTTATAGTTTGTCAGTAAATCTACTACTACTTTACAAATATTGATAGAAACACTAATGATGCCGCGTTTTTTTTTTCAAGCGTAATGTAGCCCCAATAGCCCTGTTAATTTTCAAATTGATTCATCGAACCGTTCTTTCCGGACTGATTGATCAATGTTTTACAGAACAATGAAAGGCACAAGTGTATTGTTTTTAAACATCGTGTAATCATCATCAAAATGGAAAGACCAATTTTCTTCGACTTTTTTCACAAATTTGCATTAGTCTCTTGTTAAAATTAAGAAAAAGAAATTCGTAAAATTTCAATTTTTTAAAAATATTTCTTTTAACTTTATATAACATTTCAGGAGACAATACTGACTCATTTTTTACCCGATTCGGCCTTTGCGCACTATATTTTCACTCATGTTTAATTGCATTAATTAAAAATTGATAACCCCAAACTGTATTCAATAGTCGATCTGAGAACATTTATGCGATTAACTCTTGATATTTTCTACAAAGGTTATTAGGGTTCCAGAAAACAGTTTTTTTTTTCAAACTAGGCATGAACAAAAATTGAAAAAAGTTACAGTTTACAAAAACTTTAGATTAATTTTTTTACCAAAACGAAGAAAAAAACTACCAAAAAAATATTAGTTAAAAAAAATGATAATTGGTTTTTTCTTTAAAAAAAAGATCAGTTTTGGAAGAAAAATTTTTTTGTAACCCTAATAACCTTCGCAGAAAATATCGAGAATTAATTTCATACAAGTTCTCAGATCGACTAGTGAATACAGCTTGGGGGTTTCAACTTTTAATTAATGCAATTAAAGATGAGTGAAATTATGGTGCGCAAAGGTCGAATCGTGTAAAAATGAGTCAGTATTGTTGCCTGAAATGTTTGACAAATTTGAAGAAAAAAAAAATGAAATTTTTCGAATTTTTTTTTCTTGACCTTAACAAGCAACTAGGGCAAAGTTGGGAAAAAAGTCGAAGAAAATTGGTTTTTCCATTCTGATGATGATTACACGATGTTTAAGAATAATACACTTCTTCCTTTGTTTTGTAAAACTTTGATGAATCGAACCGAAAAAATGGTTCGATGGATCAAATTCAAAATTTACAGGGCTATTGGGGGTACATTAAGCAGAAAAACAACCGGGCAACATTAGTCTTTCCATCAATACTCAAAGGATTGTACATTTACTATAATATATAAAGTAGTAGTACAGTTATTGAAAAACCATAAAAAGTCATTTTTTGGTCCTTTTTCAAATTAATATTAAAGGTGAAAAAATGTTTTTTTTTCTAAAAAACAACGGAAGGGTCGTGGTGGAAATTTATTTAAGTTTTCAAAGCTGCCCGTGCAATTATTGGTTGCTGAGATAACGGTGATCGAAGACAAAAGGATCTTTTTACATTCAAAGTCGGATATCTCAGCAAGAAATTATCCTAGAGACAAAAAAAAAACAAATAGAAGCTGAAAAAACAAGCTAACTGACCTATACATGTATTTAAGTGAAATAACATTCTCGAGCGCGTGGACCCTTGAAAAAAAACCCAAAAAATTTGGAAATAAATTTTCTCTCGCTATTTTTGATTATTGCGCGATTACAGTAGCTCACAAATGTGTTTTGACGACAGATCTCGAAACTAGAAACTTGAAGCTTCATAATGCTTTTTTTCATCTCGATGCGACCATTTTTCACAATGATACAGCGCTTCAAAAAACACGTTGAAAAATTGAAGAAATTGGATTGGACGAGGGGACGAAAATTGTTCGAGTTCTGCTGCGTCCCGATTTCGAAAACGTGGTTTGGAGAAAAACGTGTGTGAAGTTAACGGTTAGACGGTATACCTGAAGAAGTTTTGTTTCCGTAATCTAATGCCACCTTTTGGTCGAAAATAAAACTATTTTTAGTCGGTGAATTTATCCCCATAGATAATAGGCTTACAAGAGTTGGGAATTGCGACTACCGGCATGACATCGCCGAAGACGCTTTTCAGCGCCGGAGACTCCCCTATAAAAATAGCTCGAAAACCACTTTAAAACTGTTTTTTTTTCGGTTATAAACGAATATTCATCATATTTTTGGAGGTTATAAGGATTTTTTAAGTGTTTCCAAAAAAATGATTTTTCGAAAATTTTCCACCGGTGTCCTCCTTTAAACATCTCGCGATCGTAAAATTTCACCGCTCTTCTGTAGGGCGAGACTCCTGCGATCGTCATTGCTAAAAAAATCGATCTTTGGAGAAACCTGCCGAAGATGAATTCCGGCAGAGAGAAAAAAATGCTAAACGATTTTTTTAGCATAATTAGTAATAATTTAGTAATAATAAAATTTTACCACTCTTTCGCAGAGTGAGACCCGGTCGATCTCGTTCGCTCGCGAATCTGGTCGGCCGCAGACAACCTGCCGAAGATAAGCCATGGCAGAGAAAAAAATGCCGATCGCAATTGTTTAAACAAAGAGCATTGTAACATTTTTTAAGTTTCCAAGGATTTTTAAAAAGTGCTTCCAACAAAACGATTTTTCGAAAATTTTACACCGATGACCTCTAAACAATTTGCGATAGTAAAATTTTACCGCTCTTCTGTAGAGCGAGACTTCCCCGATCGTCATTGCAAAAAAAATCGATCTTTGGAGAAACCTGCCGAAGATGAATTCCGGCAGAGATCGAATTCGTTGACGATGAGCGACATCGAGATGCCAAATAGTCTTCGAGCTTATTTGTTTAAATTAATTAAAAAAGAATGGAAAAATGCTGGCACCCTTCCACCATACGAGTCTCTAGCAAACCCCGTTTGCTAGAAAGTTCAACCATAAAGAAATTTCCACCGATGACCGCCGTCGACAAAAAAATCGATTCGAGGGCATTTGTTTAAACAATGCGCGATCGCAAAATTTCACCGCTCATCCGTAGAGCGAGACTAGCGATCTTGATTGTTCGAGAAGCTAACCAGCAAAAATGCTGCCAAATATGAACCCAGGCAGAGATAAAAATGTTGAACGCATTTGTTTAAATAATGAGCATTGTAAAATTTTACCACTCTTTGGTAGAGTGAGTTTCGAGCAATTTCGGTCGCTCGAAATTTGGCAGGGATCGATATCGTTAACGATAAGCGGCATCGATATTACAAATTGTGCTCGAGTTTATTTGTTTAAATGAATTAAAAGAGTATGGGAAAATGCCTGAGACCTTTGGCTGTGGCCGTCGTCGAAAAAAAATCGATTCGATGGCTGCATATACAAAGTAAAATGCAACAAAGTTTCACCGCTCTCCTGCCGAGCGAGCGCATGCTTCCAATGCAAGCGTACCATGGTCGCTACGCACAGTTGTATGAATTATGTGATACACACATAGATGTAAGGTGCTTGCGTACGACCGAACGGCGTGCGAGAATGTATTCGTTCTTTCTCCACGCGGTCGGCGCGGCGTAGCAAACACACACACACACACATACACACGCGAGGGCTCAGCGATCGCCGTCTATTTGGCTTCGACTCTTCGTCCCAGTGCGAAGCATCGAGACCGAATTCGCGATCGCTGCGCTGTCCGTCAGTAGCGACTCGTAGCTAAAAACTACGAGATCTGCGCTACCGACGTAACGAGAGGCCGCGTCGAAATTTTCTGGCGTGTGGCACATGGCCTTAAGACGGAATGACACCTCATCGCGGTCGGTATGGTAGAACAATTATAGATTCCCAAAAATCTCTGAAACGGCTCTTCAGATCCCGTCGAAACTTTGCCAAACGACGTCAAATAGATAGACGAATAGCTTCCAGCCCCTCAAATTTTCTGAATTTGAGAAAAAAAATGTAGATTGGCTTATCATAAGCCAATCTAGTTTTTTTTTCTCAAAAACGAACAGCGCTCTGCCCCTCAAATTTTCTGAATTTGAGAGCAAAAACGTAGATTGGATTATGATAAACGAATCTACGTTTTTTTTCTCAAATTCAGAAAATTTGAGGGGCAGACAGCTGTTCGTCTATCTATTTGACGTCGTTTGACAAAGTTGCGACGGGATCTGAAGAGCCGTTTAAGAGATTTTTGGGTATCTATAATTGTGCTACCATACCGACCGCGATGAGGTGTCATTCCGTCTTAAGTTGAAATGTAATTAAATTACCTTCTCTTACACACAACACTGTCACATCCGAGATATATAAATCTTTACAAATATGCCTGGTCTGAAAGCAATTGCATAAACGAATGAAGAGCTGGAAAATCATGTTGAGTTGAGTTTCGATTATGTTTCTAAAGTACACCATGAAGTTCCTGCCGATTATCTTTATTGCACAACTTATGAATCGTAAGGTGATAATCCCCTTAAGTATGTTTTTCGCAAAAATGTTATCGTATGGCCAATTAGCGTTAGCTGATCTGCTGAAATGCTGCGAATTTTGATTACATTCACCGCATAATTTGGAATCCTATACTCAATTACGGGTAATAGGTTGTTTGAGAAAAACGCACTGATGCTAGATTAAGATGAATAAATAAATGAAATAGGTATCCCTTAGTTTTCGAAGCCCGTTAAATATGAGTTTGGATAAAATTTGAGGCGGACGATAAATAAGATTCTGATCCTTGCATGAGCCGGAATCATATTCTGCCATTTTTTTAAATTTTTTAAGTACAAGATGCCATATATCCGATGAGATGCCATATATGCCATGAAATCCGAAAGAGAGCACATAACCTCACATACATTGTTGCACAAACTAAGCTGTATTTTTCTAATTTTCCTACTATTATTTTGAAAAGGGGTCTAAATATTTTTATGAAATAAGTTGAATTTGTATTGGGTCTATGCATAATTCCGCACCAAAATTCTGACAGATATCGTTCGCAGTTGTTTCTCCGCTCGCACATACGTCAACCATATGAAATGTCATATATTAAAGCCATTTGCCACACGCCTCCGACCACTTCGAAATTTTGATGAAACTTTTCTCCCACGGGACAACCAATTGGAATGAAATTTGTTGTGTACATGAAAAAAATGTACAGTTTGTGGTTACCATGGATAAAATGGTGAATTATTAATCATTCCATCGCATTTTCGGTAATTTGACGAGAACGATGCTCTACACCGTGAAAAAGCCCACATTTTCAGCTTTGTTTCACCTGCTTTCATGAATAAATGGCGGAGAAAAGTCACTGAATTTTTTTACACTAATGTAGAAAAAATGAACCAACAAAGCTCAAAATATTATCTACCGTCACGAAAATTTAGTTCAACTGGTTTCTCACTGGTGGCGCCCAACTTGCGTCATTCCGTTTTTACCGACCGCGCTCGCATCTTTCCAGAACAATTTTTATTAACAGGTTGGAAACCGCAGCGTTCGGTTTAAATTAAAATTCGCAATAATATGCTCCGCTATTTCTCTGCCAAGGTTTAATGTATGGTGTCGGGTACAAGTCATTCCCGTTGAAAAATTCTTCCACGCAGTAGCAGTGTGAACACGTCTGAGAAGGGATTTGAGGAAGGATTCGCAGCCCTGAGTTTGATCGCTGAGGGACACAGATTAGTAACGAACAAATAATTTTCAAATATTTTGCACGCCGAAGTAGTAATAGTACAAAAAATTTAGATTTGTGAGCTAGTGCTCTGCTATTTCTGTGCCAAGATTTCATACGTAGTGTCGCGTACGAGCCTTTACTGCACGACAGTTCCTCAACACAGTGGCGTTGTGAATGTTACTTGACGGGCGAGGATTTTGTGGAATTGAATCCAGCGTTGACTGTCATGGCTGAGGAAATGGGAAGCATACCCTGCGAATGGACTTTGCAAATGTTCCACACAGTGATAGTGTGAATATTTCTTATCGGTGAAAGAATTCTATTTGGAGTGGAATATGGAGACTCGATACAGGAGCCTAAACTCGGCATTTTAAGTGATGCCCAAAATTGAAGGCAACAGGGATGGCGCTACAATCGCGCGAAGGGTTGCGGTGCTAGCTTCACTCGACAACGGACCGAACGCGAATTTGACGTCACATTAAATTTTGTTTTCGTAATTTTGATGTGGAAAATACTCTAATAATAATGTAATAATACTTTTACATGACAATGTTTGTGTGTGTGTGTGTGTGTGTGCGTGTGTGTAGCTTTCAATTAAGTTTCAAATATATAAGTTGTCGAAACCAACGCTATGAGATTTTTTTATCCTAGAGCCTTTAAAAGTTGGTAGAAAAATTAGATTTGCATAAATATTTACGGACAAATATATTGCATAATATTTTTTATTTGAAAACTTTTCGGCTCATGTGCGAAAGTAGTATTTTAGTACGTTAGGCCCACTATTGTATTCCGTAAAGAAAAAAATCACGGGAGTACGCTTAATAATTTAATTTTATTTACGAACTGTCGTATAAAATTAGTATCTTGCAAAAAATCACAAAAACCAAAATAACTTTTAAACCACTGAAAATCGCATCACATACATCGGGGTTCAATCGATAGGTATTGAGGTCCCCCATCCTTATGCGTCGTTTGCCCCACGCCTCGCGTTACACTCTGTATATTGCTGGGCTCGTCCATCTCACTCCTACGCTGTAGCATAGTAGTGAGAAGGCTCCGTACTCTATGCTAGCATACTAATTAATGAGATATCAAACATGGTGGGGTAAACGCGAAGGGTAAAGAACTTTAAAAACTTGTAGAATCATGTGAAGGAATATTGACAATTATAATAAATGAAGATTGAACTTCTAAAAGTTAACAATAGTTATTTATTAAGAATATAATAACCATCGAGTTATTGACCGCTCTCAATTTCGCAATTTTTCGCAGTCTTTTCGTTCGCTCTAGTAACGTGTCAAACTCGCGTTCGGTCTGTGTCGAGTGAAGCTAGCACCGCAATCTTTCGCGCGATCGCAGCGCCATCCCTGTTGCCTTCATTTTTGGGCACGCTTTTTTTATCGCTTCCCCATTGAAGTTTAGGCTCGTGTATCTAGTCTCCATGCTCTGATCGCTGAGGGAAACAGATCAGTAGCCTGGAAATAAGTGTTCAAATGTTTTGCATGCCGGCACAAAAAATTTAGATTTATGATCGTCTGCTCGACTCTTTCCGTGCCAAGATTTTATGCATAGTGCCGCGGATGAGTTTTTCCCGTACGACAGTTCTTCAACACAGTAGCGGTGTAACTGTGACTTGTCAGAGAAGGAATTCAGGGAATTAAATCCAGTGTTGCCTGTCATCGCTGACGATATCAAACCAGTACCGGCAAATGGATTTTTTAAATAGTCATCACAGAGATAGTGTGAATATTTTTTGTTGTTGACAGAATTCGAGGAAGTATCTGCAGCGCTAACTCTGATTACTGAGAAAAAAAGACCAGTAATCTGTGAATAGGTTTTTTAATGTTGTGCATACCCGAGTAGTAATAATACAAAAAAATTATATTCGTGATCGTTTGCTCGACTCTGTCCGTGCTAAGATTTTATCCACAGTGTCGCAGATAAATATTTTCGTACGGATGAATATTTCCGTACAGTTCTTCAAAATGTCAGCGTTGCGAATGTGACTTGTTGGAGAAGGATCTCAGAGATTTAAATCTAATGTTGACTGTGATCGTTGACGACATGAAATGAATGACTTGCAAATGAATTTTCCAAATGTTCAACACGAGGATAGTGCGAATATTTTTGTCGTTGACAGAACTCGAGGAGGTATCTGCAGCGCTGACTCTGATTATTGCGGAAAAATGATAAAAAAACCTGCGAATACGTTTTGAAATATTTCGCTTGCTGGAGCAGTATAATAATACAAAACATTTAGTTTCGCGATCGTGTGCTCTACTCTTTCGGGTCTGATCTACCGTTCGCCCTTCGGATATCGGGTTATCTGTCCAAGTTTTTTTCTGTTCCCTAGCCGTTGTTCTAGTTATCTCACTGTTATTCTGTAAAGCGAGACTCTAGTGATCTCTATTGATAGGGAATTCGATCCGCGGAGAATCTGCCGAAGGTAAACCCCGGCAGAGGGAAAAATGCCGTACGTATTTGTTTGAACCATAGGCATTAGTTGTAAAATTTAAGCGCCCTCGCAAAGAGAGCCTGGCGATCTCCATTGCTAGAAAATTCTACCCCCGGAAAACGTGCCGAAGATAAATCCCGGCAGAGAGAAAAATGCCAAAGGTGTTTGTTTAAACAATAGGCATTGCTTGTAAACCTTTACCACTCTTTCGCAAAGTGAGTATCGGGTCATCACGTTCGCACGAGAATTTGGCCGAAATCGAATTCATCGGCGATAAGCTGCATCGAGAATATAAATCGTGCTCGAACTTATTTATTTAAATTAATTAAACGAGGATGGTAAAATGAAATCGACTCGAGCCCATTTATTCAAACAATTCGCGCTTGCAAAATTTCACCCCTCCTCTGTAAAGCGAGACGCTAGCGATCTTCTTTGCTAAAGAATTCGATCCGCGGCGAACCAACCGCAATTAAATCTCGGTAGAGAGAAAAAATGCTGAACATATTAGTTTAAACCATAGGCATTAGTTGTAAATTTTTACCACTCTCTTGCAGAAAACTCTATTTCTGCAAGTATTCTCTTCTATTCTAAATGCTAGGCTCGGAAAACCTGCCGAAAAAAAAACCCGGCAGAGAGAAAGAATGCCGAACGTTTTTGTTTATACAATAGGCATTGCATGTAAAATTTCGCAGAGCGGGTCTCGGGCGATCTCGGACGCTCGAGAATATGGCCAAAATCGAATTCTCAAGCTTATTTGTTTAAATTAATTGAAGAAGGATAGTAAAATGTCACGACCCTTCCACAGGACGAGTCTCTAGCAACCCGGTTTGCTAGAAAGTTCGACCGTTGTCAGATCTCCGCTGATTATCGTCGTCGAAAAAATAAATCAAGTCGAGCGCATTTGTTTAAACAATTCGCAATCGCAAAATTTCACCGCTCTTCCATAGAGCGAGACACTAGCTATGTTCAGTACTTGAGAATTCAATTCTCGGAGTTCACCTGCCGACGGTGAACTTCGGCAGAGTGAAAAAATGCCGAACGTATTTGTTTAAACAATAGGCGTTGCTTGTTAAATGTATTCACTCTATCGGGCGATCTCGTTCGCTGGGGAATTTGCCGAAAATTATTAATCGACGATAGATTGCATCGAGAATATAAATCGTACTCGAGCTTATTTGTTTAAATTAATTTAAAAAAGGATGGAAAAATATCACCACCCTCCCACAGGACGAGTTTCTAGCAACCCCGTTTGTTCTAAACTTCGACCGTACTCAAATTTTCACCGATGAGTATCGTCCAAACAAGAAATCGATTCGAGCGTATTTGTCCATACAATGTTCAATGCAACAAGGTTTCACCGCTCTTCTGCAGAGCGAGTGCGTGCTACGAAGCGTGCTATGGTCGCTAAATTTACTAGTCTGTATCGTTTGATACAAATATATATCGTGTGTGTTTTCGTTATGACCGAACCGCGCAAGAAGACTGGAGGTAAGGAGTACGAACGCAGTATTCAAAAAACGTCCATGGAAACCCAGATGAGAGGGTGGCTGCTCTCCTACCGACCCGAATTGAAGGCAGCAACAAACCAGTGCCGTACGATATGCCAAAAGCACCTTTCCTTCTTCATATAGAACGGTAATTTGATCAAATTAATTGTGAAACCAGTTGGTGAAGGAAATGTCTATATATCAGATAGATAGAATTCTTATATAGATAATATAGATTGTTTTGGAAAATAATAAGGAAATGCGGAAATTTAGTCAATATCTTTTGTTACGTTGCCGAAGCTGTTACATACAAAATTTGTTTATAGACCCAAGAAAATTCATAAGAATTTTGAATCCAGACAAAACTTTTACAAATGATCACACATCATATTCACATGTTATGATACACTGTACAGATTAATCGGTCTTACAGTTTTAATTTTTTCCTATTGTCTTTCGTTTTAATTTTCCTTGCATCATGATTTTCGTTGACCGTTTGCGCTAGAAAGGATCTTCTCATGACGAGACAATAGTTTGTCACTCTCACAATATTCATAAGAATTTTGAATCTAGACCAAACATCTACAAATTATCACACATTATGATACGCTGTACAGACAAAGTATAATAACGAAATACAGAAATTAAGTCAATATGTTTTTTTTTTCGTTGCGGAAGCAGTAACAAACAAGATTTATTTCTAGATACAACAAAATTCCTGAGAATTTTCAATCTAGACAAAACTTTGACAAATTATCACATACATATTCACATATTATAATACGCTGTACAGATAAAGAATAATAACGAAATACCGAAATTAAGTCGATATGGTTTTTTGTTGTTGCGGAAGCAGTAACTAACAAAATGCATTTACAGACACAAGAAAATTGATACGAATTTCGAATCACGACAAAAGTTTTACAAATGATCACACATCATATTCACACTGGTGATACGCTGTACAGATAGAGAATAATAACGAAATACAATAATTAAGACAATATTTTTTCGTTTCGGAAGCAGTAAGTGAATTTATTTATAGACACAAGAAAATTCACAAGAATTTTGAATTTAGACAAAAGTTTTACAAATTATCACACATCATAGTTACATATTATAATACGCTGCACAGATCAAAAATAATAACGAAATACCGATATTACGTCAATATGTTTTCTTTTCGTTGCGGAAGTAGTAAGAAACAAAATTTATTTATAAACACGAGAAAATACATAAGACGTCCTTGATAGTTTTCACCGCAGATCACGATAAATATATTTTATACCGAGACACAATAATTTTTTATTAATCGCGAAATTCGTTAGTCCGCACGGTCCGCACACGCTTTATTCCAACATGGATGACAAGCGGGAATCATCGATGGCGGATGGCGTCGGTTGCGTTCTTGTCGCTCAGTTCATTTCGGTTCGGTGATGTAGCAGCGACGCACGCGGTAGAACCACTAATAACTGGATTTCCGTGGACGCTTTTGGATCATGATCGCCGTAGACGTTCGTACTCCTTGCCTCAAGTCTTCTTGGAACCGCATGCGAAAAGGTTAGGTCCCCGCAAATTACGTAACGCTATTTGGGGGTTGGGAGTAGGTCCGGCCAGAAGTTACGGGCCGGACCTCCCCGGACCTCCTCGTACGTGGGAGGAGGGGATGCAAAGGTTTGCGTTACGTCACGATTTTAGAACTGCCAGAAATAGCAAAATTTCTACATGTACAAGTTTTGAATTTAAAACTCGTAGGCAATTTTACCGCTGGGAGTTGACAGCTTTCCATGCGAAATGTCAATTAAGGATGAAAACGACTGCGCAACAATTTGCACAATGGCTTTCCCCCTTTCCCACTTTCCCCAAGCAAAATTTAAAAATAATTTTTTTCTTTATTTTAATTCTTGAAAGAACATATATTAAAAAATATGCTGGCAAAATTTTAACTTCAAAGTCCGAAAGTTGATGGAGTTATAGTGATTTTAGTAAGAACAGGTAGCGTGACCGGTTAGGACCCTCAGTCCTTCCAAGTGTGGCATCGTTCCCAATAGATGAAGTGCAGGGTCTTATTATTTTGTGAAATATAACGAAGATGAAGAACCGTAATGTCGCCCGAGACTAGATACTCCAATGTAAGTATCAATATTCTAAAAAAAAACGTAACTTTATTTCAAGAAAAACCGAATGAAAACTTTGAACCCGTTTTTCTTGAAACAACTTTTTCGACTTTGGCCCAGTGAGCTCTCAAAAACTTATCAACCCATTTTCAATTTTTTTGTTGTTATCATTTTTGTAATCGCAGTGACCAAGGTCGTACGTAACCGATATCTTTTAATTTTTATAATTACTATTGCTAAAGACTGCTTGAATAATAAAAATGTTCAAACCATCGCCATTTAAGCACCCGTTACATAACGGAATAGAAGGGGGTGGGCTCAAGTGTTACGATCCTGGCGAGTGGGGGAGCGGGTCGTGGTCGAAAATTGAATAAATACATACACACACGCGCAGCAATCGTCACCTATCGAGACTCGACTCATCGACATAGCGCGAGACGTCGAGGCCCTAAAGAAAACGAGCGCCGCACCACCCGGCGGTAGTAAGCGGAGGCTCGTAGCTAAAAACTGCAAGCTCTGCACTACCGCCATGACGGAACGCCGCGTCGAAATTTTCTGGCGTGTTCATGGCCTTAAGACGGAATGACACCTCATCGCGGTCGGTATGGTAGAACAATTTTAGATACCCAAAAATCTTTGAAACGACTCTTTAGATCCCGTCGAAACTTTGCCACGCGACGTCAAATAGATAGACGAACAGCTGTCTGCTCCTCAAATTCAGCACATTGAGTCATCGATAGCTGTTCGTCTATCTATTTGACGTCGTGTGGCAAAGTTTCGACGGGATCTGAAGAGCCGTTTCAGAGATTTTTGGGTATCTATAATTGTTCTACCATACCGACCGCGATGAGGTGTCATTCCGTCTTACGTGAAAGTTTAAACATGTGCCCACGTTAAAAAAATATCCATCGAGATCTGTGACGTATAGAAAGTTTAATTATATTTTGAACATGGAAGGAAAAAACGTGTATTTTCGATGCATTTTGCCTTTATTATTTTCGGGAAGGAAAAAACGCCTCGCAAACTGACAAAAAGGTATGCACCGTGTACGGGAGAGTTCCGTGAGCACGGTCTTACATGCAGGTCTGGAAACGAAGTCAGATTTCAATGGAGCCGTGAGCCACCGTTGCGAACTCCACTTTTTCTTCCGCTCGCCGCCATATGCGTCGCTGCTATCGGAGGATACCCCCCACTCACGGTCTCCTGCGGTCTCACCCTCCCCCCTTGCCGCTTATGATTTCCCGTGTTGTCATGTAAATGATCACCTCGATCCGTGTGTCATCTCATGGTCTTAAAGTATTTCTTTCACTAATTCGAATATTTAACAATTAATTCATTTTCGTTTATAATCAAGTAAAAATACATTCCCGTATACTGGTAAAATTTCAAGCCAAGTTACCGAACTTTTAACGATAAATTACGACTCTAAAAACGTCTCATTTATACGGCGCTTTATGGAGAAAACGCGCTGGCCACATTTCCATCGAATCATTTTTACACTAAAGAACTCTAGATGTCAGATATGAACTGCTCACAAGTGTAAAAAAACTCTAAAGGTTCCGTAACGACAATAAAAACAGGGGTGACTGAATGTTTAAAGAAAATATTCATGATTAAACTTAGAAAAATGTCACTAGCAGAAGAATTTTCGTGGCCGCGACATTTCAGAGAACATGTAAAAAGGTGTCTATCAATCATTTTCGTCTTGAGTAAACTTTTTTTTTCATTTGGTTCGTTTTTTATTCGTATCCCTACAGATAGACAAAAGCTATTCTGTCCTTGTCGCACGCGCACCTTTCAACAGCAATGCCACGTAGTGGCGAAAAATGTAAAGAAAAGTGGATCCCTACCATATCGTGGCCGTTTCCAGACCTATAAACAGAGTTGGGCGTAATTCTATTTATAAATACGAATACGAATTTATTCACATTGTGATTTTCATGTGAATATAATTACAAATTTATTCATACTTAACTTATTTGTATTCACATGCATGCATGCAAATACAATTGTATTCACAAATATTCTGAACATACAAATGAATTTACAGAAAAATGGTGAATATTCACAAAAATGTGAATATTTACAAAAAATCCTGTGAATTAAAAAAAATTCACATCCAAATCTGTGAATGCAAATGTATTCACAAAAAATTCACAATGATTAGATTAAAATTCACACCAAAAGTGAGTTCTTGTAGAGTTCAACACAATGTTTTCTCTCAAAATACGTAAGAACTCACTTGTGGTGTAAATTTCAATCTAATCATTGTGAATTTGATTTTGATTTGTCTTAAATACGAAAAAATTCACAACTTATTTTGTGAATTTTTTTGTATTTACAATTTTGATGTGAATTTATTTTAATCACAGGATTTTTTCTAAATATTCACATTTTTTGTGAATATTCACAATTTTTTCTGTGAATTTATTTGTATGTACAGAATATTTGTGAATAGAATTGTTTTTGTATTCATATTTACAGTAAGTGAAGTATGAATAAATTTGTATTTATATTCACATGAAAATCACAATGTGAATAAATTCGTATTCGTATTTATAAATAGAATTACGCCCAACTCTGATATAACCGTCTGTTCAGACGGTCGCAAAGGCTGAATAACAGCCAAAGAAGGTCATGCTCTGTATCTGGTGACATTAGAAACGAATCGTCTATTATGTGCTGCTGCCACCCAACCAAACAATTTATTGGACCAAGTACTGCTCACAACTGGCCAAATTGAAGCGAGCAATCGATAAGAAGTGACCCGGCAAAAGTTATTACAGCTTGTTTGGGATATTTTGGTGCAACCACCGTATAGTCCGGACCTTGCACCTTCAGTCTATCGCTTATACCGGGCGCTACAGAACAATTTGGATAATAAAA
This sequence comes from Ophion slaviceki, assembly GCA_944452715.1. Taxonomy (NCBI): domain Eukaryota; kingdom Metazoa; phylum Arthropoda; class Insecta; order Hymenoptera; family Ichneumonidae; genus Ophion; species Ophion slaviceki. Next base: position 37,351,357 of record OX101792.1, on the reverse strand, counting down.
CCTTCAGTTCTCTAGACGTCCTCAAAAACCACTAGAATCACTTCTTTTCCCAAATATCTCAGGACTTCTAGGAAAGAAGGATAACGAAGGTCGTGGACAGATGATAAAAAGTCATTGAACAGGATGGAACATATTGAGTTTATTAAAATAGCTTGTATTGATAAATATTTGCCTTTGAAATTTACTCGATTTTCGCTACGGAATTATGCATGGACCCAATAGTATTCAGGAACAAAGTGCGTGGAAGTTATTTATTAGGTGGGGAACATAGTTTCCGTTATTGTTTGGCATGTTAAAAACATTGAATTTAAGGGGCCAGTCCACTTTGGAGCCACGAAAAAAGGCTATTTTCGCGATTTTTTTTGAGGATTTTATAAAAGATATGAATTTAAAAGTTGTTGGGCTTGATAAAGTCGTGAAACACATAAAAAAAAAATTTAACTCAGTTTTATTCATTTTTAAGTACAAAAACCGTAGTTTAACGTAACGCCTCAAAAATAGGTGGGCTAGGTAGCTCCATCACAACTCGGCAACGGCTTGTTTGAAACAAAAAAATCAAAGTCCATTAGATTCAGTATGACACCAGCTACAAAATGACCCTTGAAATGAAAAAAACATTTTGGAGAAACCGTTTATCGTTACAAACTTTCAATAAACTAAAGAATCTTTCCATTATCGCTAATCTTTGCGCACTGAACTATATTCACCAACGTCTAACCTTGAAAAACAAGCAACTTTAACTATTAAAATGCGTTCGCAACTCAAGACTTATGCCCTATCTTCCAGTTGATGATTTTGCGATAACACACGTAATAAATAACGAGATGGTTATTTATTACGTTCAATGCAAATAATAACCACTTCTGCAAGTATAGCCACTCTCTGCAAACTACAAACTAAAACTGAAATACATTTCAACAAACATATCATCTACAAAGGTTGGAATAATTTTCTCTCTAATTCGATCTTGCGATCTTCGTTTTGACAATTTAAATTTAGTATTACCATGTTACGATATAACATCGGAAAACGTTAAAATTATCCGGGGACAATGCGAAAAGAGCATCGATACTGCGACCTTCTCCGAGTTTAATTGTAACGTGATTATCCAGAGCTCATCATAAAGTATCATACGGGGCTATTCATAAAACACGTGACTTAGTGAGGGGGGGGGGGGTAGGCAAATCGTCACACTGTGTCACAGGGAGGTGGGAGGGGGGTCGAGCAAAAGTCACGAGACGCTATAAGCATATTAAATCTGGAAAAGGGTGATACTGAGACGCTGAAAATTGTCTGTACTGCCTACCCAAAGTTCCGACTACGAGGAAGTCGCAACTTCTCTGATGTCGACTGAGACTCACCTGAAGCATCCTCGGGAACACATTGCATTGTAGGTGCATCGTGATAAAAGATTATCAAATTATTTATTATTGATGTTACATAACATAAAGAATATATTTCTTACTACGGGGGTCGTCCATTAATCACGTGAGGTTTTTTAGGCCACTTTTAGAGCCCCCCTCGCCCATGGAGATATGTGGTGAGGTTCTTGGCTACACCCCCCCCCCCCCTCCCCAATAACACGTGTATTTTTTTAATAAGAAATAACAGACAAAAGTGTCAGAGAGTGCGGTATCGTATTATGAAAAACGAAATAATAGTACAGTCGTACTGTCGCCGAAAAACCCCGTAATCGGAAACAATTAGAAGAAGGCCAGTTTTTTAACAGATGATTCTGTAGGTGCCGCGAGTGCTAAATCCAAGTTTGCCCAAAAATCGGGGTGTAGAGTTTTTTTAGAAGATGAAGGGGGATCAGAGTTGATCAATGCCAAACTACAACCCCTACGAGGTCGGCGCCGTGAGACAAAATGTTCAGAGAAATCCGGGCTTTATTTTTGTCCGAAGCGTCAAAGTCAGGGAAGCTCATTTTGGTGGTGAAAAAGTGGGCTGAAATTTTGAAAGATCAGTTTTAATTCAATAACTCTTTAGGGAAAATTCGTACAATTTTTGTTTAAATGGAAATCTTGTAGCTCTCGAAAAGATGCGTCGATCGAGTATTTGATCATCCCTATCCGATAATATCTTCACACCTAAAAAAAATTTTGAAATATTTAAAAAATCGTTTATGGTATAACTAAAAAACAATTGAATTTTCGAGTATGAATGTAGAAAATAATCTTCTTTATTTTTTCGTTTCTATGGACCACCCTTGAATTTTGTTTTTTCCAACGCCTCTCGGGGGTTGAAAAATCAAAATGAAATTCTGGGAAAAATATTGACCGTATGAATTCACCGCCGTGAAACGATTTGTAGCCTGAACCTTCCGCTCCATTTTTGTCCACAGCGCCACACTCGTATCTCTTTATTTTCGATTTCTAAAAGTGGGGGAACGTACCAAAAATCAGTATTTTGAGAATAACTGTTCGAGAAATTTGTTTCGAACTCCATACAAATGAAAAAGTTGTAGCTCTCAAAAATACGCGTCGATTGGGTATAAAATCATCTCTTAACTTCAAAAGTACCTCCCCCCATAACGAATGACGAAATGCTCTGAAAGTTTTGTTTTCGTGATTACTCAAAAACGGTTTACACGTGATTACATTTTACCGGTGCCGTTTGAATGCACGAAATGTAGGGATTGATATTCTCTACATTTTCCTTCATATAAAAACCCTCGAATTTTGCGATATTTTCATCCGTTAACGAAAATAAAAATATTTTTATCTTTTGCCGGAAAACTTTTGACTGTATGAACATTTTTTGTCCCACGGCGCCGAGGTCCTAGGATTTTAGTTGGGCATCAATCAACCCCCACCCCCTTCATCGCCTAAAAAAAAACCTACGCCCCAATTTTTAGGCAAACTTGGATTTAGCACCTCCGGAACCTAAAAAATCACCTGTCAAAAAACTAGCCTTCTTTTATTTTTTTCTGATTTCAATAAACAGCACGCCTGTACTGAGTATATTGTCAGTATATTTAAATAGCATTGTCCGCGCAATAACACAAAAAAATACACGTGATATGTCACAACACCCCCCCCCCACCCCCACCCCCTACCCCTAGCGTGCTCAATCATGATGTTATCCAACCCCCCCCCCTATTTGAGCTTTACGTGATTAAGGCCACTCTAGGGGCCGAAAAAATAGGCTTTTCGGGGATTTTTTTCTTCAGAAAAACTACAAAATAAATCGAGATCACAAAAAAGGGTGTTTATCAAACATATCAGTGACTGTATACAATAATTTTTTTGAAGCGATTAATTTTAAAATGGCGGCTGTGTGACGTTTATCTCAAAACTGCATTTTTTAAGTTGGCCGGAAACATAACTCAGACAATTTTCAACCGATTCACTTGAAATGTTGAATATATCTTGAAAAACACATTGTTTATGGAAGTACGTAGGATGTTTTTATATTGCATAGTTCATTTGTTATTAAAAATTATCTGACGATTTTTTAGGCAAATTTTTGGACAGTGACAAATTTCGTCAGATAATTGTTAATAACAAATGAACTATGCAGTATAGAAAAAAACCCTACGTACTTCCACAAACAATGTATTTTTCAAGATATATTCAACATTTCAAGTGAATCGGTTGAAAATTGTCTGAGTTATGTTTCCGGCCAACTTAAAAAATGCAGTTTTGAGATAAACGCTGCACAGCCGACATTTTGAAATTAATCGCTTCAAAAAAATTATTGTATACAGTCACTGATATGTATGATAAACACCCTTTTTGTAATCTCAATTTATTGTGTAGGTTTTCGGAAAAAAAATCCCCAAAAAGCCTATTTTTCGGCCTCTAGAGTGGCCTAAGGGCTTAATGGACGACCCCACGTATAAATTGTACGTTTTTATATATTACATATATATTTACCTAAAGTAAACAATATAAATTGTTCGTTCTGAAATAGCTTATTAAAATGGTTTTAGTATTTTACTTGCTTCTTTTGTTGAAAGAAAAACGAGAGCAGAAGGGGGGCGGGCTCCATGTCACGTAATTTTCAGGAGCGGAGGGGGGTCGAATATTGATGAAATTTGCGTCACGTGTTTTATGAATGGCCCCTACGCTATGACAATTTTTTTTTTCTCCAAATCCACAACATTCGTATACGGGGACCATGACTATATGTAGTTTATCCACGAAGAAAATATACGTACAAAATTATGTAAAATTAGGAGTGTCGCGTGTGGATATTCAGAGAATTTTCCTTCCGAGGCAATCAAGTATCCGACGTCGTTGCTTCTCACGACATATGTCATCTGAGTGTCTACTGGTCTACGCTACCGATAAGTCGGTGTTACGTGACAGAAATACGTCGAAACCAACAGCAGCTGGAGCATAGGAGCGCGCCTCTCATCGTTGGTCTGTAGAAAAACGGAGCTTGCCGAAACTCGACCGATTCACTCATAATTAGCTATAGGTACTGCTATACAAATTGCCTCCACCATTCTGAATCGCACTGCACTGCAAATATGTGAATTCCGTATTCTGTATACATGAAAGCGGTATTAATGGAATATCACAAGCGCAACAAAGTTGTCGAAATAAAAGCAACCAAACAAACAATAATTCGTAACATGGAAAAATAAAAAAATCTTAACAATTATGTGCCATTAGCAAGATAAACCATACATTAAAATTATCATCGACAAATACATTAAATTCGTACATTACCAACAAAATTTCCATTTTTTTTATTGTGTAAGGCCGTATTCTAGGGTAAACACCCATTTCCAAGGTGATATTTTGGGAATTAAATGTACAAAAACGGTTGAATGAACAGTATTAGTATTTCATACCCAGATAGACAGATGTACCTCATATTGGCATCATATGTACATCATCACTGCAGCATAGAAAGTCTCACAGCTGTGTATCCCTTATGAGTGCTCCCGTTGAAGTCATATTTGCATCACATGAATGGATTAAAAACGTATTCTGCCTAGTTAAATTTTGTACCTACCTACGGTTTGAACCACGTCTTCTAAATCGAGAGCCGAGCGCGCTACCTACCTAGCCATTCTAACACTTGTACAAGTTTCCTTTGTGTCTGCTTATTTGTATCATTCTGGATTTGGATGAATATCGCCATCATATTGCGCTTATGGGATGTGTCACTGATGAATATACATATTGCTGTCTTATTGCGCTCGTCGAATGTATTACTTACAAGGAGACGGCAGAGCCTGGATGTCGCGAATCGGGTTCTCCTTTCGCCTGGTGAAAGTTGAAGACCTCTGAATTAACGTCGTTTTTTTATTTTTGTTCCAATAGGCCTTAGTTGCTAAGATATCGCGATTTGAAAATTTGGGACTTTTGGCTCGCGCGTAGAGTACGTTGAGCGTTGATACTTGAAACAAGAGCCACCGTAGCTAATACGGTAAGACGACGGACTGGTACTCTGAAAGTTCACGGTTCGCGTCCCCGTGCTTTTTCTTGAATTTTTTTTTTTTTTTATAATCTCTCATAAGATTTTGCATGTGCAGGTAAAGAAGTCAATTTGAAAATATGTATTACTAGTTTAATTAATCTATTACATTAAAATAACTAATCCAATAATGAAGTCACAATTACATAGCAAAATAATATTGTATAACAAATAATTAATCTAATAATCAAGTCACAATTACAAAGCAAAATAATATTGTATAACAAATAATTAATCTATTAATCACGTCACAATGAGAAAGCAAAATAATGTGGTATAAAAAATAAATAATTAATCTAATTCACACTTGCAAATTTCGCGGCAGGTAATTATTCTGATTCTTCTTCTATCAGATCAGTATGTTGACAAATTGAAGGGTGGAAACCATCGTAAAAGCAAGGGTAGCACAAAGGCTTACGATACCACGAACATAAAATGAACGTAATACCACCGCAACCATATTTAACCTTATAAATTCTATCAGGAAAGCATATTTGAAGATATAGATCTTCAAATATGCTTTCCTGTGAATTAGATTAATAATTTATTTTTTATACCATATTATTTTGCTTTGTAATTGTGACTTCATTATTGGATTAATTATTTTAATATAATAGACAAATAAAACTAGTAAAACATATTTTCGAATTTTCTTATTTACCTGCACATGTAAAGTCTTATGAGAGATTATAAAATTTAAAAAAAAAATTGAATTAAAAAAAAAGCACATGGACGCGAACCATGAACTTTCAGATTGCCGGTCTATCGTCTTACCGTATTAGCTACGGCCGCTCTTGTCTCAAGTGTCAACGCTCAACGTACTCTAGGCACGAGACGAAACTCCCAAATTTTCAAAACGCGATATCTCAGTAACTAAGGCTTATTGGAACAAAAATCAAAAGCGTTAATTCGGAGGTCTTCAACTTTCACCACGCGAAAGGCGAACTCGATTTGCGACATCCAGGCTCTGCCTTCTCCTTGTTAGAAATATGCAAATCACCGTCATAGGATGTATCACAGAAACACGCATATCGCCGTCATATTGCGCTCATGGGATGTATCACTGAGAAATATGCATATCGCCGTCATATTGCGCTCACCGAATGTATCACTGAAAACATGCATATTGCCGTCATGGAATGTAATACTGAGAAACATGCATATCGCCATCATATTGTGCTCCTGGGATGTATCACTGACAAAATATACATATCGCCGTCATATTGCGCTCAACGAATGTATCACTTAGAAACATGCATATCACCGTCATAGGATGTATCACTGAGAAACATGCATATCGCCGTCATATTGCGCCCATCGAATGTATCACTGACAAACATGCATATCGCCGTCATATTGCTTGCATGGCATGTCTACTACCAGTGCTAACCCAGTGAATTCATCAACACAGTCATTGGATGACTTCCATATGACGTAAAATTTGCAGATATTAATTGTGGACACTTGAGCACAGCGATATGAGTTTAACGTGCTTCAAACGTACGATGCATTTGTAAACGACATATTGAGATCAAAATGCTTTGTACATTCACTATACTAAATGAGTTCACGGCTTTGTATCATGACATGTAGTCAATATGCTGTAAAATTTGCTTCATCAATTGTATGCACGGCGTGATGATCACGACTGTCTATCTGGGATGTTTGAAGTAACAGCTAACATTTTTTCAAAGCCTTTTTTATCGTCGGGTGTTGTGATTGCGGCCATCCTTGACATCTGAAACAAACGATTTCTCAAATATTCTATTCTTTACGAATGTTATCGTTCGGCGCTCTCTCTTTTTAATTGCTTCATAATTACTATTTTTTGGGCCGCCAGAACTGAAAATGACATTGTAAAAATCACAGTACTCTTATTCAAACGCCGCTATTTCGCAATTTTCTATTTCAGGGCCGAACGATAACCACATCTGTAAAGAATAGAATTTTATAAAAATCGTTTGTTTCAGATGACAAGGACGGCCACAATCACAACGCTCGACGATAAAGAATGCTCACGACATGACCTGTCGTGAACATTCGTCGAAAAAAATTTAAGATGATACTTCAAACATGTATAAATTTAACTGTGAAATATTAACACTTCAGATTGAACCGTTTCTCTAAATTGAATTCCCAAAAAATCACCTTGAAAATGAGTGTTCATACTAAAATACGGCCTTCAGTGAATGTACATGGACACACACACCCATATATATATATACACAAGATGCGCGGCAGCATCTTGACGTCAAGTAATAAAAAAAGAAAACGGTTTCCCCACTGACAAACACGCCACGTACACCGTATACACTAAGATGGAATTTTATCTGTCATTTTTTAACTTTGAATCGACGCCACGGGAAAACGAATCGAATCGAAAATCTGATGACATTTAACAAGTGTAATATGATTTGTTTCCTGTCGTTTGATTCAGGTTATTTTTCGATCCGTAAACTCAATCCCGAGATCTCATGATTTTCGGCCGAATTTTCGAACGATTTTTTTCCCTAAACAAGTGGGTTCACAATGGCGGTTTAATTGAATGAAATAAAGTATATCCGTCACGCCGTAAACATAGTACATACGCTCTTTTGAGGGTTGATTAACAAATCGGTTAACAGCGCAAGGAGCGACTATCTTTTCCGAGCGAATCCTTTTCCAAAAAGACTTTTTTCGCGGCGATCGGAGACATTGAAAAACTTATATTTCTCGGTATACAGGAGCCAATTCATGGATTTTTCTCACATCAACGGAAGGCAATAAAAAAGGGAGTTTTTTCTCAACCGTACACGCCAAGTCGTTGCACAGCATTCCTAGCGTACTTGTGTGGTAAATACGTTTTACTATTGTACAGCGTGCACCATTTAACGTGACCACCCCAACAATCTCCGTTGCCTTTAGAGTGACGAAAAAAATGTCAGGAGGTAATTTAATTGATATCGAAGGGCTGATACAGTGATGAAAAATTCATTTTTGTCAAGGCCATCGGTTTTGCGATCTCAAGGTCATCAATGTTTTTTCAAATGGGAACATGTTTTGTAGCTGATATTCAGACGAATCCAACGACCTATAATATCATGACCTTAAAATGATATCATAGGTGTAAAACACGTATAAACAATGACCGTGACAAAAATGAAAAGTATTATTCCTGAGGTTTAACAATTTTGTGTACAACATTTCTGGTAAACTGGCTGGCTAGTTTAAAAGATGTTATCTCACTTTTTGTTGTACATTTGATTAATTAAAACAATAGATTAAAATCATTACTTGAATTAAAATAAAGAATAATAATAAGGTAAATCAGAATTCTCCCATGAGGTATAACAAGCGATAATGATTCTCAGGGTTTTTTTATTACTTGGCGTTCATTTTTTTACTTTTATTATATAAAATTGAATTAAGTTTTATATACCCACATTTCATGCACAGCATTGTTGTCCACTATCGCAGAATTGTTGCGTTCCGTCGTAAATCTGGGCGCTGAGGAAGATTTTCGCGCCCGCATATTATTTTTTATATTCATTAACTAATTGTCTTGCTATATACTCTTTTTCACTGACAAGAATTGAATCAAACTACACAAATGCGAAGAAGTCACCATGCATTGTATTTTTGCATGAAACTCGAAGGAACGGAGCATAGATCGAGTCGAAGAATATTGGTAAAAGTGTTCGCCACTTGCCTGATCCTACTGGCCTAATTGGAAGTGCTCCGACCGGTAAACCTTTTCGTTATATGTGTACTGATTTCATTTATCATATTTAGCGATGTCGCGGTACACGTTTGTCATTTGCGCTAGCTCGAAAAATCATCATTCTGACTAGCTTTTCTAATTTCGTGAACACAAACAAACGATTGTGTTTACAAGAGTGCACGGTTGCGTTGAGATGCCTTTTCATTTACATCCTGTAAAATAGGCACACAACGTAAATTCGCCGCCTTTTGCACCTTTCTGCTTTCGAAGAGCGGCAGCAGCACAGGAAATAATGCTTTAATTAAAATTAATAAAAAATAATATCGTCGGAATAAATGTCTATTGTTGCTCGTTAAAATCGATACAACTTATTTTTACTAAAATCTTTATTTCATTTTGTGTCTTATGATACAAAATCATATCAGTACTATGAAGTACTTGAGAGAGAGGGATTGATAGAAATAATGTTAAAAATTTGAGACTTTTAATCTCAAAGAACTATATTTTACGACACTTTCTGTTTTGCAGTTAACGTATTTTCTGTTCGTTTGATTGAATTGCACAGTAGAGAACTCATATTTCATATATTTTACATATAATATTTCAACCAATAAGTGAATATTGCTACTGCGTCATGCTGCAAAAGAAAAAGTGCTGCTACATGTGCGACCAAGCAGAGCCACGACAATATCGATAAAAGAATCATCGCTCACCTATTAAATACTCATAAGGTAGTTGGCCCAGTAATCGTTACCTTAAGCAGATCGCTCGACTTTGCAAATTTATATAGCTCAATTTGGGAAGTGAGTAGAAGTTATTTTAAGTAATTCTCAATCAGTTTTTATTACGAAGAAGATCGTCGTGAAATTTTTGTGCCTGGTACAGTTTTTGAGAAAAAATTTTGTAAGGTTATAAGACGCTATTGTGCGGGTCATTGTCATTGCGCCATGACGGATGGTCTAGTAATTATAAACAACTGTTTATGATAAAATCATTTTGTGTTCGAAACGTACCCAGTTATCGACATGGTTACGGCCCAGTAATCGACGTTTATTTATATGTATATCTTTTTACTATCGCGAATATGTATATGATGATTACTGGTCCGTGGATTCTTGCGACAATGCTAATTGCGGAACAAATATTTCTTTTTTTATCTTTTATAAAATAATATTCGGTTCACAAGATTTTTGTCTTTCCAACCTTGTCCCAGTTACCGACAGCCGTGGCGATTAATCGGTAGAGTGTTTACATTGCGGAACTGGTAATCGTCATCTATGAAAATCCGTTGAAATTAGCATAAAACTATCATTTTCAATGCTCAACGGAAAACTAAGATTCGTATTTACAACTGGTAGCCAAATTTACCTCGCACAAGTCCCGAGGCATTTAGTCCAGTGAAAGAGACGAAAACCCAGCACTTTTTAGTGTAGAATATGAATTTTTGACTGGAAGTAGATAGTTGCCTACTGAAAGTAACCCCAATAAAAGGTTGTCCCTCAACTCGCCCTAACCCTAAGAAATAGGGGCTAAAAACTTGAAAATCGCCGTATCTCGATAATTAATAGCCCGATGAAAAAATGTTTCAAACAAAAGTTGTTTGGAATGATAAAATACGTATAGAGTTATCTGACGTCCAATCCTCTATCTTCGAAAATAGCGGCACAAAAACGTTTCGAAAATTCGAGGTTGATGCGTGTGCGAGCGGAGTAGACATATCGTCGCAGCGTCCTTGTCTGGGTCAGTGGTGCTCTCGTGTTTTTGTACCGATATTTTCAAAGATAGGTAATTGGACGACAGATAACTTTATACGTATTTTATCATTCCAAACAACTATTGCCTGAACCATTTTTTGATGGACAACATTTTATTGGGGTTACTTTTAGTATGCAACCATTTACCTTCAGTCAAAAATTCACATTCTACGCTAAAAGTGCTGGATTTTCGTCTTTTTTACTGGACTAATTCTCAAATCGCCTGAGATGTGACACAGTTCACTTTAATCTCTAAACGAAGGATTCGGCCGAAATCGCAGATAGACGCCGTAGCTGAATATATTTGATTTGATTATTCTCGAATACATATATATATATATATCTGCACGAGATTGATTCTTATCTCAGTATACTTTTTTAATGTGTAAACATGACGATCACTAGATCCCTGACAACCACTGGGCCGACCACCTCAATCCAACCTCTGTGCAAATGCCAGAGGCAGAAATGGCGGCCTAAGATGCAAAATTCTTTTCACGCAGTCTCCTTTTGGAACTTGATCACTGGGATCCACTGATTGTGAATGAGGAACCGTATTAGTTCACCTGTGGGGACCGGGCTCTGGCCACCATCGTGAAAACGCTCGAAATGCTCAAAATAATTTTTTGTCGAAGTATGTCCTAAACGGTTGATCCTAAGATAAAAATAATTAATACCATCCTGCCTGAATTAATGAGGTTTGATGTGGTTGTGACTTATCATTACACCAATTAATATACGACGCTCGAACGCCGCGTCAATTTCTCGCCATATCAATATAAGATTGCGCCGTGTCCTAAACCCGAGTTCATGCAATGGGAGTTTCAAAGTCTCGAAAAATGTGATACAATCGAAAAAGTTCGATATTTGTTTTCAGGAAAATGACTCACAATGACGCACGGTGTTCCAAAGTCTCGAAAAATGTGACACAATCGAAAAAGTTCGATATTTGTTTTCAGGAAAATGACCCTACAATATTGAAGGGATGACTTTGCCGCATGCTATGCTGAAAGGCTAGAACGGTAAATCTCTATATCTGCTCTCGAGCATCAGCTCGAGTTGAGGGGCTATACCACTGTGAACGCTGAAAATTTGGCTGATTTTCGGGAATTTTTTGGAGAAAAAGTACTCAATTAAATGTTTCGGAAAATTAACAATATATTTGGCTATATTTGACCTATATTACATTATTTTTTTCATAGAAAAACATTGAGATACATTAGAAATTAGATAGAAAATTACATAGAAAATTACATAGAAAAACATTGAGAAAAACGACTTACGCGCTGCCCAGGTAGGAAATCAAAAGGCTGACAATGGAAACAAGCTTATGCGAGCCTTGTTTCACCGAGCCTGAGTGAGACAGACCTGGCCCAGGTTTCATTGCATCGTTTGGAGCAGCCTGGAACCAAGACTGGCTACTTAGCCTAAACTCAGGGTTATTTCAAGCTTTATTCAGCGGTGAATTTTGAGGCTGATAAATCAAGGCTGGATGCAGGCTTGTTTCAGGTTGTGATAAAATAAAATAAGTTTAAAATAATATTTTTTCTGGACTTTTATGAAAAAAAAATTTAGCAATAAATTTTTCGGGTGCGAAGGCACGAAAAACGAAAGCGAAGGAGGCAGCTCAGAACATTTAAACATATGCTCTTATCGATATTTATGAGGTACACAAAAAAGTATATACGAAAATAAAAGTACGCAATAAAATAAAGTTTTGTTTTTTAAAATATTTTTTAAATATATTTTGTAACAAATAATATAACAAATAATAAATATATATAACAAATCAAATGAATTCTTCACAAATTTATCAAATTTGCCCCAATGTAGAATATTGAAAACTAAAAACAGGCCTCATATAGCCTCGGGAAGAGTTTGGGAAAAGCCTGATCATAAATGCTCGTGAAGGCTTCATTAAGGCTCATTTTGAGCCTTGTTGTTTCGTCGTTTCAGGCTTAGTACAGGCTTTTCTACCAGCCTTTGGTCAAGCCTGTGTGCAAGAGCCTGAAACCGCGTTATCATTCAAAGGTTCAGCTAGGCCTGAAATCAGGCTGGTGCTCAGCCTGAATTAAAAAATGTGAGCCTTGTTTCAGAGCTTGGCGAGCCCTTTTTTCATCGTCAATTCCTACCTGGGTGCCTTTGTAGGCGCCAAAAAGAAAGTTCATCCACTGCTGACATGATTCCGGCCGATTGAGTAGCTGAAACCGAAAAAGGAAAAAATGTCGTTAAACTGGAAGATATTTCCTGTACAATAACGTAGGATTTTCGAAAAATATCAATATCTAACAAAATAGCGTATTTATGAAAAAGTCTGTTTTCTTGCCTATAAAATGGTCGTTTTTGTCAATGCCAAATCGTCAATTTCCATCCAATCAAATATATCCTACGCCATTATAGAGTAAATATATTCAAAAGTACTCAGTTCAAATTTCAAGTCAATCGGATAATTGCCCTTTGAGTTTGTTTGGGTTAGCAAATTTGAAAAATCCCATTTCGAGAAAAACGCGTTTAAAGATTTAACTATCGATTTTTGCAAGATAAAATGATTAGAGATAAGGCCTTGACATTTTTACAAGATATTCTTGAAAGTATAAACTGTCGAAAAAAGCAAAAAAAATCGATTTCTTGAAAGTGTCACACTGGTATGGCCCCTTAACGCTTTCGGAACGATGCGTGTCAGACGCGGTCGCTCCGAAATATTTGTAATTATTTAAGATTGAATATTTAATGCTTAGTGTTTTCGATTTGAATGTGGCTTGATGGAGAGTATTCCTTAAGGTATGTAGAATTCGAATATAAATTACTGTTAAATTGATTTTTGTTTAATTCTTGCTAAAAATATCGTGAAATATCAACTCTTCAAAAAAATTGATTTCCAATCGAGCGAGTCGCAATATCGAGCCACCATTTTTTTACCACTTTGTTTGAAAGTGTAATACATAGTTTAAACCGATTTTCATCGAATATTCCAAGAAACAGCTGCTTTGCAAGGCTTACCTTTTTTATAACCAACTTTATTTCGAGCGATGCGCTCGAGCAGACGTAAGCGCGCAGCGGGGCAGTTGGAACCCGACCTTGACCACGTACTTATCTGCATTTCGAATTAAGGGGCTCAAATAGTTTAGTATTTTTATTTGTATTGTACCTTTTTACATCCGGACATATATGCCCGCTCTTCATGGATTGTACTTGGGAAAACAGTACTTATAGGCTGACTTTAATTTTATCTGATTGTAGTATGATTTTGTTTTACACTATTCCAAAAAACTAAAGGAATAGAACATTTCTTCAATTTTTTAGCGTTTTTAAAGCGCTGTATCTTTGTGAAAAATGGTCGTATCAAGATTTTTACCAAAAAACATTTTGAAGCTTAAAGTTTCTAGTTTCGAGACTTTTTGGCAAAAAAATTTAGTGAGCTACGGTTATCGCGCAATCATAAGAAATAGCGCGAGAAAAAATGTTTCCACATTTTGTTTTTTTTTTCAAGGGTCCACGGACTCGGGATTTTTTTAAAGTTAAATCAATGCATAGATCAGTTAGCTTATTTATCCAGCTATAATTTGTTTTTTTTTGTCTCCCTACGTCAATTTTTTGCTGAGATATTCATCTTTGAATGAAAAACGATCCGTTTGTCTTTGATCATCAATATCTCAGCAACCAATGATCGCACAGGGAATTGAAGGGCAGCTTTGAATACTTAAATAAAGGGGGTAGCCGGTTAAGGGGGGTCTGACGGCCCCCACCGAGTTTGATCGAATCGACCCAAAAACCTGAAAGAGGGCTGAAAAACAAAATTTTAGAGATATTTTTTAACCCCCTAAACCCTTATGAAAACACCATAATCGCAAAAAATGCGTTTTTTTGATGTTTAATTTTTTTTTGAGCTTTCAAATGCATTTTAAAGCGGTTTTAACACAACCAAAATTTTGTTTCAGATGTGTAGACATGCCCTGAATTTTTCCAGATTTTTTCGTAAAGTTAAATCATGTGCAACATAATTTTAATGGCAAAAAAACCGTAAAAAATCGTCATTTTTTGTATTTAATGCTATGGTTTTTATTGACGTATTAATGGTAAAAAATCGTGCACCATAGCATAGAAAGCTACTATCTTCCTCTACAAAATGACGCTAATTGGGCTCAATTCGGTCGTCTCTAGCGTCCGAAAATCAAACTTGAATAAATTCCGTTTTTATAATTTGAGCATTTTCAGTTACGAAAATGACACAATCATATTTTTCAATTATTTTTTTTAATAAAAGTACATTTTGGGGTTTCTGAGGTCGCCGATTACAAATTTGATGTCAAAAATTAGTTTTGTCACATGACAGCTGTCAAAACGAAGAAAAAATATTTTAATTTTTGAAATTTTTTAAAAAAGCTATGGGAACGATATTAATAAGGATTTTTTAGGTCGCTGATTATAAATTCATTCTTATACACGAATTTTTAATCGTAACAGCTGTCAATAGTTATATTAACAAACAAAAAATTACGTATTATTCAGAAAAAAAATTTGGAATTCCCCGACTAAACTGTCACCTGGCGGAGAAAATCCCAACTTGTACCTTATTAAGCCACGTACCCGAGTGCCTAAGGCCACCGTACCCACGTGGGCCTTAGGCTCGTATGCCCCTCCGCACGGTACTGCGCATGCCCACTACGCACTGACGCATCGAGAACCCCGCTCCACGCGGTCTCTCTTTCTCTCTGTGTTCAGCCGCCGTCCAGTACACACGTCATGCGACGCGCTCTGCTCCGTTAAACAAATCTATTTGTTTTGTTAACAGCGTTTTTTTAATTTATCGTTTAACCTGCCTATCTCAACACGAAGTGATTGAAGCAGTATTCTAAGGTGAGTTTGAATATCAATTTAAATATCAATCAACATAAAAATTGATTTATAATCATAACCTCAATCTACAATCGTTTGCCTCATAGTCGACTTGAAATCGTACAGAAGGTGGCCGTCAACTTCAAGTTGTTGTTTAGTTCACTCACATGAAAAGAATTAAAAAAAGCAAAAAAAAAACAAAACTAAGACGAAACGATATTTCAATAAAAAAATGATTTGGAATACAATAATTTATTTCTGTTTTGTTTACCGATGTTTTCAACATTTTTTTTGTTTTGATTTACAATTTTTAATGTACTTTCGATTTTCGTTACTTTTGTTCTATTTGTTTTTTTAATTATGGTTTTTTTTATTCCGGGTTTCAGTTACTTTTTTCATTTTTTTCAAAAAAAAAAAAATAATTTGTTAATCATAATAAAAAAAATAACAATGTTCTTTTTTTTTCTTTAGGAAAAACTGTGCGATGCCACCGAAAAAACGAAAATGTACGGCTGGTGAAAGGTGCATAAGATGCAACAGATTGTTGCATTATGATACCGGAAAACAGAAGTCCATTTCTTCAGATGATGACGTACACTTATATACTAAACTACTAGGTAAACGAGTAGAGAAAGGTGACGTTTTATGTCATCTGTGTCGTTCCGCAATCGCTAAATCCCGAACGGTTTCACCATCGACGAGCAGTGATTCTGATCCTGAAGAAAATCTTCAATTGGATTTTAATCCCGAAGAAAATCCTCTGCCAAACGTCAATCCCGAGGAAAATCCTCTGCCAGATGTTGATCGCGAACAAAATTCTGTCGATCCTGTAGAGAGACATTCATCAACACTCTCCAATTTGACAGTATCAGATGACACAGAACAATCTTCGGAACAGTCTTCGCAACAATTGTCACGGTCGGAGTCTGGATCTTCCACAGGACAGTCATCACAATCTTCTAAGGACCCTCCTTACGTTCTTCGTCCAAGAGAACCGGACTACGAAATGATCGAGATGCCTTTCAACAGAGTTACCGCGACTCACAAATGTTGTTGCGTATGTCTTACTCCAATTACGACATCTCCGGTTGTTCCGTTTAAAGCGAGGTTACAGGTATTTATAAGTTCACGAATTTTCATTCCAAAAGGCAATCGCTGTTGTCCTGTACATCTTATCAGTGAACGTATGTACGTTGACGAAATTTCAAACTTGAAAATATTTTCGAATACTTGTACTATCAGTTCTCAAGAGTTGGCATTATTTTTGGATGCACTGTCCAAAAAATGCGACAACAGTATTTTAGACAGAGTAGATGATTACAATTTATCGGCAGAGCGCATAAAATCGCTAACTGGATACACAGTTGCAGAAATCAAGACTCTAAAAAACATGTTGGTCACTTTGCGAAATTCTCAAAATCGCAGTATTAATCAAGCTCTTTTAATATTCCTTTTTAAATTAAGAACTGGAAATTCCAACACAATCACTGCGTCAATTTTCGATATCAAATCTGAACAACTAGTATTTGCTTATTGCAAATCGGTTTTGGATTCATTCGCGAAAGACGTCTTTCCACTTCGTTTCGGAGCTCGGGCATGTTCTCGCGAAGATTTAATTGCTAATCACACGTCGCCTTACGTAAAAAAATTACACGCATTTGAAGATCGCCTGCTCTTGATTGCTGATGGTTCATACCTTCGACACCAAAAAAGTAGTAATAATTGTTACCAAAAAAAATCTTTCTCTGGTCAGAAAAAGTGTCCACTCTGTAAACCCTTCACAGTTTGTGCCACAGATGGATATGTAATAGATGTTTACGGACCGTACGAAGCAATTGTGAATAATGCGAAAATCTTACAACATGTACTAAGTGATCCGAACGGCTTGAGATCAATCCTCAAAAAAGGGGATGTTTTTATACTTGACAGGGGGTTCAGAGACGTCAAAGATTGGTTAGAATCTCAAGGGTTCGTTGTGTTGATGCCAGCGTTGAAAGGCAAAAGAAAGCAACTTCCAACAAATGAAGCAAACGAAAGTCGATTTGTTACGAAATTGAGGTGGGTGGTAGAGGCTGTCCACGGTATAATCGGTAGTAAATTCAAACTCTTGCATAATCAGTTTAACAACAACATGTTGGATTCAGCGATGCTTTATTGCAAAGTAGCGAATTTTTTGGTTAATGAGTTTGGAAAAAGACTGAATTGCGATACCGATTTACAAGATCAAATTGCCGAGCAAATGTTGAAAAGAAAAGACGTTGACAATTCTTTAGCGAAAGTTGTGGAAGAACAAAACTGGAATAGGAAGAAAAGGATCTTCAAACCGTTAACATCAAATGACGTATTAGACTTTCCGGAAATGACAGAGCAAGATTTGAAGATCCTTTTCACTGGCTCGTACCAGTTATCGCAAACTGTTTCATACTTAGCTGAAATGTATACCGAAGAAGGACTTTTGAATATGCAATACTTGTTGGAGGACGATACCATTTTGAAATGTGAAGTTAAATCAAGACATATAAACAAGAAAGTATACAGATGTTACGTTCAGTACGACCCTAACAGTATTGGATATAACGGTATAAAAAACTACGTATGTGATTGTGCAAATGGGCTAAGAACTGTTGGTTGCTGTGCCCACGTTGCAACAATCATTTACTTTTTAAGTCATGCACGGTATTTGTCCAAAATCATCCGCCCAGCTCAAATTCTAACGAATCTATTTCACGTTGATAATGTCGAACCTGTTATTGAAGAACACAGTGACGAAGATTAACAACATAACAATCATGTTGCAATGTATGTATTACTTGTGTCTGTTTAATGTATATATTAGATGAATGTATGTAATATTATTATAAATAAATAGATTTTTTAAAATACAATGACTTTTAATTATTGAAAAAACCGAAATAGCAAATACCATTTTCATTTGATGACATGTGTAATTTTTTTTTTTTTGTTAGCTGTTTGACATCAAATTTGTAATCGGCGACCTCAGAAACCCCAAAATGTACTTTTATTAAGTAAAATAATTGAAAAATATGATTTTGTGTCATTTTCGTAACTGAAAATGCTCAAATTATAAAAACGGAATTTATTCAAGTTTGATTTTCGGACGCTAGAGACGACCGAATTGAGCCCAATTAGCGTCATTTTGTAGAGGAAGATAGTAGCTTTCTATGCTATGGTGCACGATTTTTTACCATTAATACGTCAATAAAAACCATAGCATTAAATACAAAAAATGACGATTTTTTACGGTTTTTATGCCATTAAAATTATGTTGCACATGATTTAACTTTACGAAAAAATCTGGAAAAATTCAGGGCATGTCTACACATCTGAAACAAAATTTTGGTTGTGTTAAAACCGCTTTAAAATGCATTTGAAAGCTCGAAAAAAAATTAAACATAAAAAAAACGCATTTTTTGCGATTATGGTGTTTTCATAAGGGTTTAGGGGGTTAAAAAATATCTCTAAAATTTTGTTTTTCAGCCCTCTTTCAGGTTTTTGGGTCGATTCGATCAAACTCGGTGGGGGCCGTCAGACCCCCCTTAACCGGCTACCCCCTTTCCTACAAGAGCATTACGCACTACTTTACAAACATTGATAGAAAGACTATTCTAGCTAGGTTTTTTTCAACTTAATGTACCCCGAATAGCCCTGAAAAATTTCAAATCGATCCTTTGAACCGTTTTTCCGGACCGATTGATCAAAGTTTTACAAAACAATTAAAGAAACAAGTATTGATCCTAAACATCGTGTAATGATCATCAAAATGAAGGGGCCAATTTTTTCCGACTTTTTTCAGAACATTGCTCTAGTTACTTGCTAAATTTGAGAAAAAAAATTCGGAAAATTAAAAAAAGGAGATTTTGATTTTTTTGTAGAATATTTGTGAACCATTTCAGAAAACAATACCGACTCATTTTTTACACGATTCGGCCTTTGTGTACTATAATTTAACTCATCTTTAATTGTATAAATTAAAAGTTGATACCCTTAAGTTGTATTCACTACTCGATCTGAGAACATTTATGCGATTTTTTCGGCCAAGGTTAATAGGGTTACAAAAAACATTTTTTTTCACAACAGATCTTTTTTTAAGAAAAAACTGATTAACAGTTTTTTTGTGAAACTAATATTTTTTGGAAGGAAAAAGAATAATGTACAGATTTTTTCAAATCAATCTTTTTTTTGGTCAATTTTTTCTAAGTTTTGGTAAAAAAAATAATCAAAAGTTATTGTAAACATTAACTTTTCTCAATTTTTGATCACGCCTCGTTTTGAAAACAACTGTTTTATGTAACCCTAGTAACGTCCGCAGAAAATATCGAGAATTAATCGTATAAATGTTCTCAGATCGACTAGTGAATACAGCTTGAGGGTATCAACTTTGAATAAATGCACTTAAAGATGAGTGAAAGTATGGTGCGCAAAGGCCGAATCGTGTTAAGAATGAGTCAGTATTGGTACCTATAATATGGAATTTTTTAATTTCGAAATTTCGGATTCGGATTCGTAATCAACAACCTTGGAAATCCTCATAAATGGATTCTCGAACGAATCTGAGAAGTTTTTTTTTGTAAAATGTCGGCCTTTTTGGATCGGCCACTTCGAGTTCCAAAATATGGATTATGGATTCGTCATTACTATTGTCGAAAACCTCTATATACGGATTTTTATTCAAATCTGACCATTTTTTTTTGCAAAAATGTCGGTCATTTTGTTCCGCCATTTTGAGTTTCTGAATTTGCATTTCGGATTCGTCATCGGCCGCTTCGAAAACACCTATATACGGATTTTACTTCGAATCTGACATCTCGTTGATATTTTGTCACAATTCTCGAGACTTTGAAACACTGTCTGACGCAATGAATTCTTGAAGCCTTTAAATCACGCAATTTGAGTTAATTTAATTTGTAATTTGTTCTTCCAACGACTCTGCCCATTAAATTTACTCCTCTACCATACTGGTTTGAGCGGTGTGCACATAAAGATTTTTTCCAATACAATCCGCTATATTTTTCTACCACTTAACTTCGTGAGGCACTTCGTGCTTGCGAAAATTAAAACATAGACTGAAAAAGTGCACCGCTTGATCAACATTTATATTTCGTTTATATAGCAACTGCATCCTCGGTGCCGGATGACCAGCTCGGTATAAACATAATTCAGTTTCTGAAAGGCCATAACGTTTGTCTTTTGACCAATCGGTCATCTTTCAATTTATATTTTTCGATTTAACATGACGAATTCTTTGGTAATTCCTTCGGAACACGGTAACGTTGGACATTGATCCTTTGGGTGAGACGTTACATGCGACATCGTTATAACGTATATATGTATAGGTATATATATCGAACGGATATGTATACCGGACATACACACACGTATGGTTGAAAATCGCTTAAATTGCTGAAATTTTATTGACGTCCCCGCAGTCGCGAATACGCGCTGGCTCCCTGTATGGTTCGCGGCAGCTAAGTACATCATGTTGGCTCGTGCATCGGTGCATCGTCGTCACGTTTTTCACCTCCGCCTACTCTCCCCCTTCCTCCCTTTACCGTGTACGTAAACTCTCCGTTGTAAAAGCGGAAGCAAAGAAAAATGAAAGGACAGAGATAGAAAGTGAGATGGAAGGAGGCAGCGAAAGAGAGAAGGAAAGAGTAGGGAGCTATATTGTCAGAAGGAAGAAGAGGAAGGGGAAAAAACGAGGATGGAAACGGGGACAACGTTGGACGCCTCCAGCATCAGCCGCTCGTCAGCAAATTTGAGTTTCTCGCCATGTACACGTTACCAACGTAAAGTCCGTAGAGTCGAGTACACACGAACGTACACACATATAATATACGTACGTACGGGAGAACGAGACCGCATCTCTCTAACCCGAAAGTTGCAGTGTCGGGGTATACACTCGAAGTACCTCGGGATTTCCAGAAGTGGGCATCAGCTTATTGCCGGTCACGGAGCAGACTACGCGTCTATCACTCCGATCTCATATTTCTCTATCGCTTTACCCTTCGCGAAGTGAAAAATATTTAAATGCGTCTGGGCTCTTTTGTTACGCGTACATAAAGCCCGACGAGAAGGGGAAACGGGAAAAGTAACGATTGCACGATTTTGAGCAAAACTATACCCAATGCGCTCCTGGTATTCGCTTAATATTCGAATTTGTGCAACTTTTCTATATAGCCGGTCCTGGCCCCGCAAGGTTGTAAAATTATACAACTAGTTACAATTGTTAATTTACTCATCATTCCCCCGAGGTTTGCTTAACGATAAGACACTCGATCCCAATCGCGTGCTCTTTATTTTTATCTCCAGGCAATAATTTAGCTGTCTTGATTATCTCCGGGTAGTTCATCAGTGAATAATGCATTTGAGAAAATAAACAAACGATCGATGGATGCAGTTATTCATGTGTTATAAATGAAATTTTTGCAAATGTATTTAACACATATTGTACTTTATCATATATTCATTTCAGCAGAATAATGAAAAAATTGATTGTGGGAGTATAACGGGAATAAATATTTTTACGAAAGTTATGGAATGTCAAGATATTTGGCAACAATTGACGATACGTTACCATTTGATTCAAATTTATACAGAAAATTCTTTGTCATATACTGAATGCACCCTCCAAATTGTAAATCGATCGTCTACACCGTTTCTATAAACTGTACAATTTAAAAAACAGTTTTTAACATAGAGTTACCATTCACGACGACGAAAAATAAGATTTTTCAACATAATTTGTATCCTTAAACTGTTCAGAACACGTCGGTTTGTTCGTTTGGATTGTCAAGAACAAACATTGAATACTATTTTTTGTAACGTTAAACTTTAAATCCGTTTTTCCCGGAAACAGCATTGTTCAGCGCGCGGGGTGCGCCACAGCTTCAACCGATGAACCGATTTATATGAATCTCTGCGCAATTGAAAGGAAATTTATTTTGCGGGGCCATCGGGAATCGAGTTTTGTCACAAATTGATTGAGGAATATTTTTTCACCCGTGGAAGCCAAAAAAAAACGATCGAAAAATTGGGTTTTTCGATCGTTCGGGTGGGTTTTTCGATCGTTTTTCGACAGCTACCATTTTGTTACCCAGGGGATTGCCAGAAAAAAAAACCATACGGCCCTCCAAATTGAGTCTATTTTAATAATTTTTAACCCGTTTTTGTTTTAAATGAACTGGCAAGCCTGTGGAGCGCCCCGCGCAGACTAAAACATGCCGTGCATGGCTTTATTTGGCGGGAGACAAAGCCGTCATATTGGATTTTTTAAATAAAGAAAAATTGGAATTTACTCTCCGTTGATAGAAGAATAAAATACGTTGAAACCCATTTCCAAAAGGGTGTATTTTATATCAAATAAAATTCCCGAAGTTTATGCATTTTTCATGCCTTCTGACAGTAACCTCCCGCTAACATGTTATGAACAACTGTCAAATCACTCAGCATATTGTGATACTGATGAATAAATTGTCATAATGTACTGAGTGAAAAACTGTCACATCACTCAGTGCATGATGCACAATTTTGTCTCCCTTTACGTTATGACAATTAGGCATCTCCCTATGGTAAAAAGTGTTTCTACAATTTTACATTTTATAAAAACAGTGTAGACGATCAATTCGAAATTTGGAGAGTGCATTCAATGTATGACAAAGAATTTACTGTATAAATTTGACTGAAATGGTAACATATCGTCAATTGTCCCGAAACGCCTGAAGAGAAGCGATGGTGTCTTGTCCTCAAGTACTTACAAGGAACATCCCTCAGGTGACACCCTTCGATTTTGTTCAAATTTGGATATGTTATAAAGCACCGAAAAGTAAGAAATACGTATTTTCGTTTATCGGCGGAAAAACGGTTTTAAGGGGCGAAACGAACCCTCGAATATAGAGGTGTTTTTCGTTTTTCGTCGATAACGTTATCGTTCTCATCTCCAATGTATAGTGCACACAGAAATAAACATTGTTACAATTTGAATTTTTTTAATATCTCGTACCGTTAAAACGTTATTGACGAAAAACGAAAAACATCCCCATTTTTGAGGGTGCGTTTCAGCCCTTAAAACCGTTTTTCCGCCGATAAAAAAAATACGTATCGCTTACTTTTCGGTGCTTTATAACATATGCAAATTTCAACAAAATCGAAGAGTGTCACCTGAGGGATGTTCCTTGTTAGAAGCGAGGGGCTACCGCGGATATAATTCCCCGCCAGTACGTAAAAATACGTACTGGCGGGCTATTCGGATATGGGATTTTTTAACCTGACAGAAAAATTCGATTGATAATAACGAGATGCGTCTACTTGATTTTTTAAAATTTGATTTAACTATTTAGATTTTTTCGTGAAATCAAATTTTTCCTATTGCATTCAAATATTGGAATTATCTATTTCAAATATACTCACTTATTCAAATCAACATGTATTTAATATCGTCTAATAACTGAATACTTTATTTGTTCGTAATAAATTTGATTCGTTTTCATCTGTTAAAAAAACAATTTAGTTAAATCCACCAAATGTATCTATTTAATGTTCTTTTTAAATTTTAATTAAACAGAATTTTCGTAGTCAAACATTTGTCTGTTTGATTGAATTAAGGCGGTCCTCTAGTTTCTTGGGTCGAAAAAATCGATTTTATTCTATTATATATTTTGACTTCAAAAAATTTGTAAAGCTTATTTAAATGTTAATAAAGATTATGCAAAAACAATGAGATTGATTATTTCGATGCTTCGCCCGTAAAAAATTATTGTAAAAGCCGTAAAAAAACAGCCGAGAAACTAGAGTACCGCGTTAATGGTCTGTCTCTATTGCAACCAATACTCACTTATTTGAATCAAGCTATTGACCAACGTTTGGTCATGAATTTTTTATTTGATCCTACAAATGTATTTTTTTGTTTTTATACTGTTACCACATGCATTATGCATTTATACATGCCATACGAAAATATAAAATTAAAATTCTTTTGATTCACATACACCTTTCATATGGCGGTTATAAAAATCTATTTGAAGTAAATATGTGTACATTTGCTATATGCAAATCGAAATGTCGACCATTCAAATATAATTTTCATACGTTTGAAGTGAAAATCTATTTGAATGAAAGACATATACACTGCAAATCCATGCGTGTTATTTGTTACACGTAAGGTGTGTAATTTCAGGAGTTAAATACCATGCACAACTTAAAACAACGCGGTTATGTGTGGTCCAGAAAATTCAAACAGCTTTGATATTTATTTTTAAACACTTGAACCTCTTTAAATCTTAACATGTTATTGATGTGCCATTTAAAACACGCAACACGTGTAATTGCAAACATTTACACATTCAGATAGTAAATTACATGCGTAAAGTTAAACACAGTTTACGCATATTTATGTAAACAGTTGATCCAAATTATGTATCGCAAAATTTACATGTCAATTGTGAAATGCCGAACATAATCGATATATATATATATATATATATAAGTTGTAGCATTCAACTTCGACAGAATAAAACTCGCACGTGATGCCTCGTAATGATGCCTTTTATTTTCGTAAGAAGTATTGAAAAAGAAGAACAATTAAAATTACATACTCATGGGTGGTTAGTCTCTCGTCTCTCTACTCTCGCGCCCTCTCTCTACACGAACTACTAGCCGCCATGAGCGCCATCTATATCCTTCGTTAGAATATTACAACATATATACGTATTACATTTACCCTAAATTAAGTATTACATTTTGTTTTGAAATTCTGAAATATTCTATGCATTTAGTACACTTGGATTTGCAGTGTATATTGTAAGCAAATAAAGATTCATTTCATTCAAAAAGACCGTTCCAGAATTGCACAGAAATATATATTTGTATCAAATAGGCGTTTATTCGCGCTAATAAAGATATTTTGGATTCAAAAATATCTTCCATGCGGTCAAAGAAAGAATGTGCTTGACTCGACTCTGTATTTATCCAATTAAAATTTATTTAATATTTAACAAAAACAACTGGAGCGAAAAAATATATTTAAAATAAATAGGATCGTAGTACGCCGTGAGACAAGGAAAAAACGTATTTGAGTTAAGTAGATCCTATTTAAATTAAATACTTTTTTGGCAATCTAACACCTATATCTTAGTAGTAATCATGTTTCAAAGCGGAATTTCAACGACATTTTTGCAATATGATGCAAATCAAATTTTTTCTGTTCCCTTATATGCGGCTGAATCCGTACAGCCGATGCTGAGATGACGTCATCGTATAAACCGAAGTCGCAGAAAACATAAATTTTGTAGATGTCTCCTCTAGATATGCGGCAAGCTGATGGAAAATGTGAAGTGCGCATGCGTTATTTCGTTGATCGGGGCCTTTTTAATTAGATTTTGTATATACAGCGTCTTTTATAGACGATTTCCACTGCAATGACAGCCTATGTGTAATTGTTTATTCTGAAAACAGTTCAGGATCAAGAATTTGCCGACGGGCTTACGTCAAATTTTACATAGGAATTGATCTGTAAAAAGTTTTTTCTATTGCACAAGCGTTAAAAAAACTTGCGCCGAGTAATCGGAAGTTAGTTCATTGTCGTTTTCTTTAAAACCCTTAGAAGTGCTCTGTAAAAATAATTTCAATAAAAATAACATCACCAACCAAGTTGTAGTAGCCAAGGTGATCAAAACTTACAACGCAACTTTTTTCGCAATAGCTTTCGCCCATGATTCATGAAAATATTGGAGGCAGTGAGAGAACATCGAATCCCCGAAGTTGCAAATTAGACATTCCGGGCAAGTACAATAATCAAATATTTTAAGTGATTGTTGATTGTTATTTAAAATGAAGAAAAAATTCGGATAAAATTCAAAAGGAGGTCGCACCGCAGTGAATATCGCAAGTACACTAGAGTGGTAAAAATCAACTTTCTCGAAGGGGAGCAAATCAGTTCTCCCTCACTAACCAGTACTCGTATTTTCATGTTTAAATGCCCTCCCCGCTCTTTTACACGTCGATATATAAGCATATTTTTAGTACGAGCGCAAATATACATTATATATTTGCCTCGTTTTTCAGATTGAATCGGTATTACCGCTATTGCCGCTAAATAATGCAACAAATGTTCAAAATTAAAGTTTGAATAAGGGTTTCCCTCCGTTTTATAGTGTTCCCTCATCTAAGTTCTTCATAAGATTATTTGTGCGGAATGCAATCACAGAAAGGTTTTAATGTTCAATTTTCCCAAACACGCGTGGGAAATAACCTGAAAGTGAAATAAACAATTCGAGCACAGATTGCATATGAAGGTAAAAAGCCCTACTGGAAAACCTATCACTTTGAATCTGTCAATTAGCTTGAGTCTTCTCGTATGTTCCCTTATCGGCCATGAACAAAGCTAAGAAGCATTCACCTTTTTCAAGTGCAAATGCAACTTCAGTGCTTAGCAGCAAGACATTGTGTAAACAGGATCGTTTTTTCTAAACTCGTACTGTGTCACTAGAAAGATACTTTGAAAATCAGGCCATCAAACCAGACTAACCATTCAAGAACTTCCCACATACAGGATGCTATGGTTGTAGGGCGTACTTCGATAGAATCTACTTTCGAAACGAAAAATAGCGAGGTCTGCCTCATTTTGTTGGGGATGCGTTAATAAAAAAGGCTTTTTTTCATGCATTTTTTTGATAGGTTTCTATTATAAATATTGATATAAAAGTTGTTACACTTAATGAATACACTTTCGAAATACATCAAATTTGTTTCAAATGTATTTTTGTTACCCAAACAAACTTTGAACGCGCTTTTCTCGAAACAGCGTTTTTCGACGGCTTGTTGATAAAATCTTCGAAACTACGGAACCGATCCTTATGAAATTGTTACCACATATTTTTTACAACTATAGCTATAGCGCATATCAAGATTTTTTTTTCAATTTTGATATTTACTTTTTTGCCAAAAACGGTGAAAAAAACACGTTTTTTTTACAAAATGTCCGCCATTTTGTTTTTTTTTGCATATATCAAGAATTGTTTGATATGCGCTATAGCCATTAACATACTGTATCTGAAACTGTTTGATTGTCTTGTTTCGAATGATCCATCTCCGAGATTTCATCAACAGCGCAAGCCTACCATTTTTTAGGACATTTTTTTAACTACCATTTTCGCGCTAAAAAAAGGCTATTTTCAGCCATTTTTTCATAACTTTATATTATAGATATTGATCTAAAAGTTGCTACATTTAAAATACACTTTCGAAATATATTTTTTAAATTTTCAAAATATTTTTCGAAAATGTATTCATTAAGGCCTTAGGCCACTCTAGAGGCCGAAACAAAGGCTTTTTCGGGATTTTTTTCAGAAAAACTACAAAATAAATAGAGATTACAAAAAAGGGTGTTTATCATACATATCAGTGACTGTACACAATAATTTTTTTCAAGCGATTAATTTCAAAATGGCGGCTGTGCAGCGTTTTTTCGATGACGCCTCCTTTTTTTCCGGGTTCACGGCCGGACAAACAACTCCTGTAATTTTTTGATTATAACGAGCCAATGGATTTTTTTCGATTATATATAATAACTGCTATAGAAGTACGTAGGATTTTTTCGATATATGGATTTTTGGCCAAATGGCGCACTGCTAAAGTAGAAAGTGAAAAATTTGCCTAAAAAGTCGTCAGATAATTGTTAATTATGAATGAACTATGCAATATGAAGAAAAAAATCTTACGTACTTCCATAGACAATGTATTTTTCAAGATATATTCAACATTTCAAGTGAATCGGTTGAAAATTGTCGAAGTTATGTTTCCGGCTAACTTCAAAAATGCAGTTTTGAGATAAACACGTTTGAAGTTTTGAGCCCGCTCGCTGCGGACCAGGCAGCCTTGTACTAAAATTCGAAAACCGAGTACTTAGAGATTTTTCCCGGCCATCATCTTTTGGGACATCATTTTTGAGGTCCTAGGGGACAATTTAAAAAAATCGATTTTTCAAAAATTCTAGAGTCGCCTAACCCCTTAAGTGTAACAATTTTTATATTTAAAAAAAACCAAAATAAAAGAACGGCTACGTATAAAGATAGCTATTAACATTTGTATAGATATCGATAAATTGTCGAGTTTTTATGTACAGATAACCTTTTATAAAGATATCGATGGGACCATTAAGAGAACATTTTTTTCGTCATTAAATCATGGCACATATCTCGGATCATTTAAAAGATTTTTTCATTAAAATTGGTATAAAACTAGATGAATTTATACATCATAAAATGAGTATCAACCCGACCCTTTCATAATTAGTTATATCTATGAAAAAATCGCTATTATTGACGACAAAGCACCCGTTACGTAACGGAAGAGAGGGGGGGTTCCGGCCAGGCGTTACGGTCCTGTTACGTGTAGAGGGGGGTTGTTGTCCCCTCAGGGTAATATAAAATATGGTTAAAATATGGTTTAAGTTACCATACATTTCTCTCAGTGTAGGATGATCTGAAGTGAAAAATTTAAAAAAATCACTTTTAGTCTAATAATAATTTCGTACCACCTGATACTTTTTTGAAATGTTGAATCACGAAAACGGAAAGCGGCAGAAAAAAAATGATTTTCGACGTAAGACAACGGCTTTAACCTTTCGTTATTAACAAATGGATAACTATATTGAAAAATCATCCAACCATACGATAGAAAATGGTATAAGCTGTGCTCTGTTCGAATTCGAAGTCAATCGGACCAATCGATTTTAAGATACAACTTACACCATTTCATAAAACATCGTTTCGAAAAAAAAACGCAAAAGACAGAAGGGTCGTAGAAGCTAGCTGTTCCCTATAAATTTAAAAGACCGTTTAATACTTTTGTTATTTGTTTAATTTTCATTGGGTATGAAGAATACGAATATGGGAGTTATTTTTCGTTTTTATTTTATTCTAAACACATTAATTGTTTAAATGATAATTGTGACAAAATAATGAGTTTTAGAGAAAAAGAAAGTTTTTAACGAATAATGTTCGTTCATGAATTACAAAAAAGGTCTTATTACTTTATTAGAAATTCTTTTAGCAATTGTAGAGTTATAAGCGAGTTTCAATCAGGGAGGGAGTTGGAACGACGCGTGACAGATTACGAGATAAACTTTCGTTGTTTATATCTTCATTACTGAGGCCCGGTTCCACAACTCTCATTTAACCAAGTTAACCGAAGTTTAAAGGCGAATGGATCAATCACAAACACGCTTAGCGCACTAAACTCGGGTTAACTCGGTTAACTGAGAGTTGTGGAACCGTGCATAATAGAGTTACCAAAGAAATGAATAAGACCTTTTTTATTATAAATTAATAGAGAAACCTCTTGTATTTGAAACTGTTTTTTTTTCTAAAAGGCATTGTTTCATTACACTCGTCATTGAAACAATTAAACTGTACGAAAGTGCCTTGGCGTACCGACCATTAGTATGAAATAAAATTGAAAAAACCGTCAATCTGCAATTTCTGTACCATATAGTAATCCTTTCGCAGCAGTAGCAATATCTTCAGCTTCTTTTTGGGCTGCTCGGGGAAGTTGGCGCCCTTCTCTCGACGCTCCCTATGCACTTTGCATAGGCGTTGGGCCCAATTGTCAATCCAACCACTTGAATCATTTGCAAAACGCTTTGGAACCTGTGTTCAGAATACGTTCGTTTTATTTTCACTACGATCGAATACACTTTACAGATCGATCTGTACTATAGCACCAACTACGGTTTATACAAAAATAAAATACTTTTCATAAGTACGTTTTCTCATACTTCATCCCCAAGACTACGATTCATTTTTGGAATGGCATGTAGCCCGCAAACAATATTCGTGTAAGCCGACACTTGGATACGTAGCTAGATGACACTGCACCCAGTTGCACGCCAAATGATGCCAGGATGTGCGGTTTTACGGAAATTCTTATCATAAGACGATCAGAAAACGCATTAGTAAAATATAACCAGCTATATCAGCACAGGTTTCTTGCAGTGTCCCGTGTGCCCTCGTACGGTGAAAAGCGCAGTCCCAGACCGTTGCTAATTGCGAACGCATGCTTGGAAGAGAGCTCTACAATTTAGTCAATACCAACGCAGTTAAAAAGTGCAAAGTATAACAGATACACGGTCATCGTGAAAACCCAAAAGCATCCATTTTTTAAAAACTACAAAAATTAAATAGATAAAATCATAATGGGTCTCTTGAAATAGTCATCGAGGCGGGAATACCATAGCCATGTGTTAATAAGTAACAAATATGAACTGTAAATACGATATACACTTTTCGATTGAGGTAGGAGACACCTTTAGGAGAGAAAAAAATTTGCTGTTTTTCGTAACTTTTTTTTAAAGGCAAGACTTGTTCACAGATTTTCAGACTTGTGGTATGTTTTATTACTACTTTTGGCTTTGACATGGTATTTTTTTAATTAATCTTTCAATCTGGCAGAGTTATGGAACGGTCTTCTAAACTGCCTTTTCAAAACTGGCGTGACGTATAGCTAAAAAACTTATCGACCGATTCTGATGAAATTTTATATAAATATTTCTAACCTTATTGTCTAAAACATGACCCTAATTGTTCTAAAAAAATGCTTTAAAGTATTTTTTATTGCAAAATGTAGCAATTTTTTCGGAAAATTCAATATTTTTGTTCCAAAGCGTACAATTTCATAGATTTTTAACATTTCTCACTTTTTCTTGGTTCATATTCTGCGTATGAGTGTTAATGAAATAAAAATTGTCGTTGGTTTTTTTTTTCAAATTAATCCCGCCGACGCTACACGTCACGCCGTCTGACAACATCCGCCGCAACCCGTTTAGAAGACCTTGCTATACCTTCGCCTTTTTTAAAGATTAATTTTATTTTAATACCATGTAACAGCCAAGGGAGAAATAAAACATACCCTAAGTCTCAAAATTGGTGAAGAAATCTTCCCTTTAAAAAAGCATGAAAATCAGTAATTTCTTCCTCGCCTCAAGGTATCTAATCCACGTTCGCCTTAATCTACTTTTGAGTGGACTAATTTACCTAAACATCGGTAAGGAGCATTGAGTAATTTTGTTATGCATTTCGTAATCGCTGTTTTTGCATCTCAGAATTGCCTAGTTTTTTTAGAAACCTCCCTTTGCAAGTAAATTGCGTGTTTGATGCAGCGATAATTGAAATACACTTCTGTCATAATCGTTCGAGTCACACGGGCTGAAAGGCAACTGGCGAAACACGGCAAGTTTTCTCGCGTTGAGCAAAATCTGCCTTCGCCTGATTATCGATCGTCACGTCACCCAATGTATTTCAAAAGAATCATTCTCGCAGAGAAAAAGGGAGCTGTGTGACCGGAGCGCTCGAAAAGAAAAATAACCAGCTAAGCGACGAGAGGCGAGTGCAACGGGTCTAGGGTGCTCGTCGGAGTCCCAGAAAAAAAATAGAAAAAAAAACAATAAGACTCACGGTGCGTGTATCAGTCGCGGGAGCCAGCTCGCGAGAGGGTCCCGCGTTTCATCAACGATTCTCTCGAATCAACGAGTGACGAGGGACAACGGGTGAACCTACTCTCCGCCCCGTTGTCGAAAACAAAACGCCTCCGAATTCGAGTTACATACGTATTCGTAATATATAGCAGTTCAATGACGATTTCCCTTCGCTCGAGCGATCCCATATACGCAGGTTGCCAACGTTTGCGGGTATGGTATGTAACGTGCATAGACGCGAGTATACGGTGATCCCAACAGTGGCTCCTCTGGATAACTCGTGCTGGGCCCGCACCGGTACAATCACCCATGCGTAATCGTTGATCACGTTGTTTGTGGTCACTCTTCAAATACATCGACAAAGGATTAGCGTCCTGGTCTCCGTCCTCGCATTTCCTTCACCATTATACCGGCTTCACAGACGTCGCGAATATATGTCCATATCCGCGTCTGATTTCTGCACCCTCCACTTATTATTATTATTTTTACCATCGATTTTACCACTTGGGGGATCACACTTCCTCCGCTTACGCATCCACCCACCCTACTCTTGGGGTTAGACTCGACCGGGCCTTCCAACCTGTGGGTCTCTCGGAAGTTCATAAAGCTATCCATCAGTTCGAGGGGTAAGCTGGATCGCCAGCGTGTGTATTTCATTCGAGTTATAATCTTTTTCGGACTATTCCTGTCGTCTTGGGTGATAACTGCTTTTCGAATTTTTGTATATAATGTGTTTGCTAATATCCATTTTAGTGAGGTGATTAGTAAAGTTCTTTGAAATACTTCTCCTAGCCGATATGATGGACAGTAATGTTCAAATATTGCTTCTTAATGTTGGTGGTCATTTCTAATGCCGATTGTTTGTATTTAGTGATATTTTCCTATTTCCTTTGCATGGTTTTTTGGTCGTTCGGTATGCCAATGCCTATACGGTATCTTCATTTGTTCGTTCTTGATCGCTATGACGTCCGGCGTGTGATTGCATCATTTTATGTGTCTAAAGCGTTCTTTCCTAGTGCAGTTTGCAGTTCTCGTTTTATAGTATGTTTTCCGGTCTGTACTCGTAGCACGGTAGCTATTTTGGAGGAGTCGGTGTCGAAGTGTGAGCTGCTAATGTATTACAGTGAACCCGACGATGAACCCGTAGGCTTTTGGATTAAATGCATTTGATAGTGAGCTGATGCAGAAGCGAGACCAGTGCGCACTAAGCGCTTTGTCTTGAAATATGCCTCAGTTGATTTTTATTTCCCCTGTCTTCATTTGTGTCTGCCTTCAAGTTAGGTGTATCGTAGTTCTCCAGATCTGCATGATTAGGGATATAACATTCTGTTATAACAAAGTGTGACCCATCCATTAGGTTGGTAAGAAAAGCTTGCGACACTAAAGTGATCGGTTAAATATTTTTCCTAGCAAAGCACATTCGAGAGTAGGAATTGTTAGAATGTCCTCGGAACTTCCATGTCGAGGCGTATATAAGGCGCTCGTTCGTTGCGATCAGACAGTATTAGTGAATATGGATCAATGAACACATACAAGGACGTTCTGCAAGATCTGCTGCTACTAATATGTGCAGTATGTTCAACAGTAACGTAGTTCATCGTTCAACAGTATCTCGTTCGTTTGAACGCTTCCGTTCTGGCTATATATCCTTTGAAGACAAACCTAGGTCCGACAGGAAAACTGTTGTTGAAGACAAAGCATTACGATCTCTTCTACGAATGAAACCTAATGCACTGTCACGAGAGTTAGCAAACGAACCCGACTATAGTCACCCCACGATCCTCGAACATTTGAAAGAGCTTGGATATAGAAAAGTAATATCATCCTGGACACCCCACGATCTCAGTCATCGAACAAGGCGACACACAATCCGTTTGTCGTGAATAAATTGTGAAGAATGCACCAGTGTTGTGCAATTGGATGCAGAAACGAAGAAGTTCATTTATTTCCTAAAAACAAAAAAGTTCGCAAACAATGAGAAATTGCTATACGTCGCAAGCACTTTACAGCCACAAAACATTCAAGGCTATGTTCTGATTATTTTAGATCTGCAGACTATAGAAATGAAGGATTTGTTACAGCTCATTGTATAAACATAATATTTTTTACGCTATTTACCTCTAAAAGTATATCGTAAAGTAGTTAAATATCATAACCCAAAAATTCCTATTTGAAATATTTCCATTTTTTTAAACCTTCTGGTATTATTTTATTACATAATACTTACCTAGCTCATTTTCATTATTTACGGGGTGAAACTGAGCCGGAAAATATTAAAAAATGAGGTTATACCTCCCCTGTTTGTTTGGAGCAAAAAAGAAACTTCAAAGGATGAACAGAGAAGGAAAATCGTAGAAACCGATTTTTCAATTCCGATATAGTCAAATATCCCTAATTATTGTCGATTCATATAATTTTAGTACACGATAGACACCATAAAAATGTACCGCGCGCGTTGACAGCTTCTTTTGTTTACGCGATGTTTACGTGGCGCCATCTGCGCTGAGCTTTGCGTAAGGTTCCCTATTGCGTTTCTTTGTTTGGCATGACAAGTTTTGATCCCCATGTAAAGAAGTCCGGTATATTATACAGTTCCTCTATAATTTTATTGATCTCTTCTATTTGATGTCTAAATCATGCTGTGCGGTTCATATACCAGAATTTATGGATGTGATCTACAACGGATACTCTTCCGCTTTGGGTTTTTTAAATGATTGTCATGAGTTCTTAGATTGTGATTCTGTGATCGGGTGGTTGCGATAAGTCTTCATATTTTTCCACTTCTGTGGGTGGTGTGGACAAACACAGATGCTGTTCATGTCGTCTTCCTTGTGATCAAATACCTTTTCAGGGTCTATCTATTTTGTCCCAACCCGGTAGTGCAGATTGATCATTGATTTCTCTTCTCTCTTCTTTCTAAGTTGCGGTTGAATCATCCCTCGCTTATATTCAATTGCATATCCTGTACTTCTTTGACATTTGATTCATCACGGCTTCCTAGTCTCGGAAACTGCCGGTATCGTTTGAGTGTACCCAGTGCTCCATCGGTGCTTCTTTGTCTTCATCCGTGATGCATTCTACATGTTTTGTGATTTCTTCGAGTCGGTTCCCTCAGTTGCTTACATCATCCTGCCGGTGTCCTTTCTTAGAGTGTCTATTACATTCTGGATCCTGAATTTCCTATTTGGTTTCCTATTGCTTCGTTTCGGAGTCTTGGTTGCCACATAGATGAATGCCTGTATTCCTTTCAGTGAGAATATTTGTCGCAATGTTTGCTTGAGTGTACATTGATTAACATTCGCGTACAAGTTGGGTAGAGTGGGGAAGCGTGCTACTTAATCGTGCATTTTTTACCAGATTACGGATAACGGGAGTGGGAGTTCATCACGTTTTGATACATTTGGTAGTGGAAGGGAGACTATACGTAGAAGGCAAAGGCCGACGAGAAGTAATCTTATCGATACGACGATGTATGCGTACATATATCCAATTAATTCTGTGTGTATTTGTAAAATACTCTCATCGTTCGAAGCTCGTAAAAACAAGCTCATTCCCGCGAATTGCTCGGATCAAAATTGCGAGAAAACTAAATCTTCATTTACGGCGAAAAAGTGAAAAATCTGAGAAAAATAGAATTTCGAAGAATGAGCACAAGAGATTTATGGATTCGGGATATCGTCTCATATTGTGGATTTATCGTGTTGCTTTTTTTGACTATCGGATGTTGTGTAACTTATGTGTGGCATAGATTTGCGCGAAAATTGTATCAATCCCATCTGGTCGGTTTTGAGGCCCGGTGTGCCGATCTCGCCGCTCCGTACAAAAAAGAATTGTTCGGAGAACTGGAAAACATTACGTCGAAAGATGAAATTTTGAGATCGATCGGTCGCATTCGAATTCTCGAAATTGGAGTCAAAACAGGTGCAACTCTTTACAGTCTAACCCTAATATAATCTTCGTGACGCGTGTATCGTGAATTTCGAGCTGCCGCAATAATTAGTCGATTTCGTTACGTAAAGTATATTTGTGATAGTACCGATCCATTGAGTCATACCCTACGAATGAAAGTTTCAACTCCCCAAAGTACTGAATACAAATCGTTACATTTTCAACAAGTAAAATGTACGATGTATCTATAATTTGAACGTTTTTGTTCATAAGCAGTATGAAATAAGACTATAAGTAGAATAGTGTAATATTAATTAATACGTGTATGTTCAGGTGGAAACATTCAATATTATCCGGATGGCGCTTACTTTGTTGGAGTCGATTGGAACACGAAGCTGCGTGATTATCTCACCACGTCTGAATATTCATGGCAATTTTCTCATGTTTACTTAGAGCGTCTGATAATAGGCGATGGTAGCTCGTTGAGGTTAATACCGAGTGATTGCGTGGATATAGTTGTCACAACGAGATCTTTGTGCTCAGCTGACTCGGTGCAAGATACTCTCTGCGAAATTCGACGAGTCCTTGCCCCGGTACGCAAAATTTTGTCTCGCCCAACATGCTTATTAATTCTAGGAAAACAGCCTTAAATTTCTCCGCAATAATAATACATAGTTATCGGGAGTGCAATACTTAGGATGAGAGTTGAAAACACAATTGTCGCGTGATCTGACTATTAATCAACTTTCTTTCCATCACAAATAAAGTTAGATGCAGTTTGTAAAACATACTAAGGATTCGACGCATTTTAAGTCTCTCAAATGCATTTAAATATATTATAACGAGTAGAAATTATTACACTGATTAGAAAACATCATAAATATACACGGTGTACCTCATAAGTCCTTTTTGAATTGTTTACTTTGCTCACTTTTTATTTTAACCCTCAATCCGTGAACCTGGGTCGTTTTCGTCCTGCCCAAAATTATTTTCTTCGTAGGTTGCTTAATATTTAATGAAAAAAAATATATATTAAAAATAAGAAAAAAAAAACCCTATTTTCCCTTGAGAAGTACGAAAGATTGATCATGAATTTTTTCAGATTTTTTTCATTGACAATTGTTGGTTTGGTAGTGCGAACGCAAAAACCACCCAGGTTGACGGGATTAAGGTGCCTCAAATACCTTCACGGATTGAGAGTTAATTTTGAGTACAAAACCACAAAGTCATTGCGTGTAGTTTTTTTTTTTACAAACAGCATCTTAAAATAAGACACTTTTGCCGGCCCTCGCCGTACGCTAATTCCTCAAACCAGGGATTTCGAAGTTAGTATTCGAGAACTCTTAGACACAGAAATCTTGGCTGTTTTATTAACAGTTTTTATAAACAGAGTGTCATGCACGTGGAAGATCAAATGAAATTAAATTACGGAAGGACGCGTTTTTCAATTTAAATAAATGACCGTATTTGCGGTTACTCATATTTCGCGGTAATTTTCATATTAATTCCTCAAAGCGGCCTCGTGCATGCCCTGAAAAACGAATGAAAAGAAAGTCTGAGCTTAGTCAATTTTTCAACTGTAGTCCTGAAGGATGCACCTTTCCAATAACAGCATTTTCGTGCACACTAGTATCTTCTGACGACTAATTTAAATTGTGATTATATAAAATGAAGTAAAATAAAGAGAAATATTGTGCCAACGGGAAGTTAATCAATTATTTATAAAAGTTGTTCAAGTTGATGTACATTTTTACATGGCATATGCTCAAAGACATCTTTTTTGTGATTTTTTTTTTTGACAAGTCGCATGTGGGGCGAAATCTACTTTCCATATCTCGATACTTTGTTACCGTCAAAACGCTAGTTATCGCTGTTTTTATTTCACTAGGTTGAGAAGCCATGTCATAGGTTTACAAACAAAAAGCTCTAATTGAGAAAGTGCATCTACGAGAATGTTATTACAAAAAAGCCGTCTAACTCACAATTTTTTAGCGGATGCATTTGGGACTTTCAAAACAGTACGAAAATATTCTAGTTACCATTAATAAATTGATAGTCACATATATGGTTAGGTTGACTTGAAAATACTTGGCTCATCACTGAACTTCGTTTGATCGTACACTTTTAGGACGTCGTGGATACTTCAGGAATAACATACATATTTAATCGTACATTTTTCGTAATAAAAAAAATGTCGCCTCATCAAAGGTATATCCTTGTAGCCAAAATATATATTTTCCTGTTGATAAAATTGCTGACCACTAACGATAATGTCTCAGTTTTCTCTTCATTCGCTTGACACGCCCCGACACGCACAAAATAAAAGTTTTTCGTGTGCTACGATGAGCCGGCTTTGACAAATATTCATCACCACTGAAGGATTCGAAAAAAACTTCTTAACAGCACTCTTTGCCAACAAATATTTTGTGATCAAGTAGCAGAAACACAATAATCAAGATACTTGAATAATCAATTTAACACACCTTTATCTTAATACGCTGAATTATTATATTATTATTTTAAAGATTAAGCAACGGAGTATAATAATTTTATTGCTTAGGGTGGAAAATATTTGTTTCTGGAACACGTGCCAGATCCAGAAAGACCCTTCATTCGTCAAATACAGATGCTTTTAACGAAAACGAAAATTTGGCCATCGCTGTTCGGAAATTGCCGGCTGGACAATGACCCGATCAGTCATATAAAAAGGGCCGGATTCAAGGATCTCGTATGGAAAACTCTTACACTCGAGGGTTATGTTTCTCAGCCAAATCATTTATTTCTCACTCGACACCACGTAATCGGCACAGCCACTGGGTGAAGAACGTTTTCTTTTCTCTTATGATACTCTTGTCTACAACTCCGTATAAATGTACAAGATATTAGGGTACTATATCCATCATAATCGATTATCGTTGAGGTAATCCACGAGAAACTCTATGGTGCGCCTATATACAATTTTACAACAACAAAAAAATAGAAGAGGAGTCTCAGAACGTAACGCAGTTTCGGTATAGCACAACTCTTTTTTGTATATATATACACATATCTGCAGTGTACTATTTTCCAATAAAACCGTTGGTCAACATAACCATTTGCTGATAAATTCCCAACTAGGACTATACAAAATATTCCACATTCGAAACAATATTCTGTCTTTTTAAAAGCAGCTTTAACAATGTTCTCTTATTGAGTAATCGAATATGCGACTGCTGTTATACAAATACACTGTGCGAAAAATTGTGCGCATCATATTCATCTTTAACGCGGTTGTTTATAGCCATAGTTCCATAGATATGATCCGTGTACGAAAATCAACAGATTGAAAAATACGTTTACAACTCTGCGGACGCGAAATTTTTCTGCGCGTCGACTGAAGGGGTAGTTTTTCCAATTTTGTTTGCAATCGAGTGCTATATGGGTCATTCCATGTCAAATCGACAAATTTTTTACCTGACCCCCTTTGATTTCGCTGAAAATTTTCTATCTTTTTCTACCCCCTGAAAGTTATTTTTCAGAATTTTTTCAAATTTTTTTTCCCGACTCAAAAAAAGTTATGAATTTTTGAAAAAAACCGCTCTTTTATTTTTAAATTGCCAGAACTTTTTCAAAAATTGACCGTTTGGGAACTTTTTTTTTTCAAAATTTTTGTTTTTAAATGTAGTTTTCGAAAAAAAATATGAAAAAATTTTCAGAATCCCAGATATATGAAATATTTTAGTTTTTTTGAAAAAACCGTAATTTTCTCAAAGTCCGACCGTTTTTTTTTTTTTTATTTTGCTCTAAAAATACTTCAACTAATTCTGCAATGATCCCCGTTAATCAAAAGATGTGACGACAATCGCTTCTAATTTTTTTTCTTGATTATAAAAAAAATTTTGTTGAATTTTTGCTGATTTTATATAACTTTGTTATGAAATTTTTTTTATTTCCTCGTGAAACCTCAAAAGTTGAAAAATAAAATTTTATTGGAGAATTTCAAGTGATTATCGTCCAAGAAATTGTTATTTAAAAAAAAAAAAAAAAATTTTTCTCTCATTGACGTTATTTTGTCATGTTTCAGTACCAAAATGACGTTAAGTTGTCATATTTCAGTACCAAAAAAAAACGTCCATAAGAGTAAAAAAATAACGTCAGTGAGAGAAAAAAATTATTTTTTTTTTTAAATAACAATTTCTTGGACGATAATCACTTGAAATTCTCCAATAAAATTTTATTTTTTAACTTTTGAGGTTTCACGAGGAAATAATAAAAATTTCATAACAAAGTTATATAAAATCAGCAAAAATTCAACAAAAATTTTTTTATAATCAAGAAAAAAAATTAGAAGCGATTGTCGTCACATCTTTTGATTAACGGGGATCATTGCAGAATTAGTTGAAGTATTTTTAGAGCAAAATAAAAAAAAAAAACGGTCGGACTTTGAGAAAATTACGGTTTTTTCAAAAAAACTAAAATATTTCATATATCTGGGATTCTGAAAATTTTTTCATATTTTTTTTCGAAAACTACATTTAAAAACAAAAATTTTGAAAAAAAAAAGTTCCCAAACGGTCAGTTTTTGAAAAAGTTCTGGCAATTTAAAAATAAAAGAGCGGTTTTTTTCAAAAATTCATAACTTTTTTTGAGTCGGGAAAAAAAATTTGAAAAAATTCTGAAAAATAACTTTCGGGGGGTAGAAAAAGATAGAAAATTTTCAGCGAAATCAAAGGGGGTCAGGTAAAAAATTTGTCGATTTGACATGGAATGACCCATATATATATATATATTTTTTTAACGGTTCTGGAATATCTCTATCGAAAAATCCGTAGAAAATAAAAGGCTTATGTGACTTTTACGTACTAAATAAATGAAACTTCTACAGTTACTTCCGGTAGAAAATAATCCAGAATGTTTTCATTTACAAAAGTTATTAGTGATAGTATCGGGGAAAAAAAACGTTTTGAAATGTTCAATGTTCACTCAAGTCGAACGTTTAAAAGAATATATACAAAAACATAACAGGTTCTCTTGGCGATTAATCCTCAGAGTTCGTGAAATTGGTGGGTTAAAGGAAGAACGTTTTCTTTCTATCTACTCGCCATAGA
Organism: Ophion slaviceki; assembly: GCA_944452715.1. Classification (NCBI taxonomy): domain Eukaryota; kingdom Metazoa; phylum Arthropoda; class Insecta; order Hymenoptera; family Ichneumonidae; genus Ophion; species Ophion slaviceki. Next base: position 37,310,173 of record OX101792.1, on the reverse strand, counting down.
ATAAAGTGCCTCGTAGGCGTACATTAACCAGTGTGTACTGTGTATTGTACTGCTCTCCACTATCACAAGGGATGCACCACCTATCACTATGAAATACGTAATAAATATTCAACGATTCGAAGACAGTATTTACAACGTGCAACGTTGAGAAGTTTAATTTCCTTCGATCGTTATGAAACGTTATCGTCATCGGAAACACAAGATAATCTCGTTCGAAAAGTTCTCGTCGATTCTCTCGCGTTTATCATATTTTTACAAATCTTCGGTGTCTCAAGGTTCGAGTTTTTCGTCATATGGTCGTTCATTGTAGCCTGATCATCGCCATTCCCGCTAAATATTAAATCAACGTCTTCGATCATATCGTCAAAAATGTATGGAAATAAATGTTTCGACCGCTTCAGCCGTTTTTCTCGCCCACTATTGTCCTTGTTGGCGGTTGTGTCGGGCGAGCACTTAACTTTTCTTTCATCAGTTTGTACATCCTCGTGTGGCTGGAGAGCACCGTTTGTTTGGGCCTTTCGCAGTTGTTTCCTCTCGTCTTCGTCCGACTCGGACTCGATTGGTGTCCCGAGGATTCTCGTCCTTCGTCCTTTTCGCCTCGAAATTGGCTTCAATCGAGGCTCCTCTTTCTTCCTCCTCCGAGAATGCAAAATGTTCAAATCTTCCGACGAGTCCTTACTCGACAAATTGCACGATGGCGGAAGCAATCTACTCGATTCCCCATTCCTTTCCGGAACAGCTGTTACAAACTCGCTGATTGGGTCGTCAAGATTCTGCACTGCATTTTTCCTCCTTCTCTTGAGGTCGCGTAATTTATCGACCGTTGTTTTTTTTCGATCCGTAGAAATTTGCTCCGTAAAAACGTTCGTTCGATTCAACGGCTGGTTGGCTCCGCTCAATGGTTGTTCGGTGATTACTGAGTTTTCGTTCTCCGAGTGGGAATCCGTGTCTGAATTGAGCAGCGTATGAAATCTTGCCGAACGAGTGATTCTCGATGGTTTATCATCATTCGTTTCGTCGTGCGGGATACTTATCTTTTGTCGCTCAGAATTCGAGCGAGTTTGTGCGTTCGTCAATTCGTCCAACGAATTCTTCGATCTAACCTCGTCCCGAGTACCAAAAACATTCTCCACTCGTTTCGGTTTACACGGCAGATTCTTCGGTTCCGTAGAGTCCACGGAAACAAACTTTGGCCTAACCGATCTTCCGAAATCGTTCGTCTCATAACTCTCCGTCGGTACTTTGTCACAGTTCAATTTTCCAACCGATTTCTTGGGACGATTCTTCATTCCGACGATTGCTTCGCCGTTATTCGTCAAGTTTTTCACGTGCTCGTCGGTTACCTCGTCCCTTTCATTCTCTCTATTCGGAAGATCCCGTGTGCGCTTACGGTCAATTTTTCGCAACGTTCGTTTCGAAGCCCTATCGATTTTTATAACCTCGTCTTCTTTGTCGTCCGATGATGAAGCAATTTCTGTAACGCGACAAGATCGTGTAAGGGTCCTCGGAATCTTTTCTTCCGGTACTTTCAACACGCCATTCATTTTTGCATCTATTATTCCCTGTCCCGTATCATTGAGACCCTTTTTACTTCTCTTATTGAACTCACGTTGCGTCGAACCAAATTCCTGTACGAGTCTCGCAAAACTGTCATCGTCGTCGTCGAGACACATTCCGAAACTCCGATCAAAAGATCCACGCATTGGCTTTGCTGGCTTTAATTTCGACGCCTCGAACCGGCTGGATTCTCCAAAAACTCGGCTGCCGATCGTTACGCATCTGGTTTCGGTTCCCATCGGTTTAGCCGGGTCAAACACGTCGACAGGTTTCGCCACGGGAGAAGAAACTTGCAAAATTCTTTGATGGGACCCTCGAGGAATTTCGTTCGCCGGCTTTGTCACGTTTAGTGGTCCATTGTTCGCCAATTTGTCCAATCTCACAACGAGATTGCGGGCATTGCTCGATTTTCGGGCGACGCCCAATGGCTTCGGAGTACTCTCGAACGAGGTGGGGTTTCGCTTCGATTTGTCAGAAATTTGTCTTGGCGATTCCGACGAACATATGTCAGGCAAGGCACTTTCGCTCGTTTCAAAAGTACTTTTCCTATCCCCGCGATGTGACTCGCTCGCTGACCGATTGATACTTTGAGTGAACAAGGAACAATCGCTATCGGAAGACTGATAGTTGTTGGATGGATTGCACGAACAAATAAGTATCGTGCTGGAATCACTGTCGTGCGTCATCGTTGTGAGTAATTCGATATTTAAGTTTTTCTTATCGGTCAGAGCGCACGGCAATGTTAGCGGTGATTGGCCCTTGACTTGTCCATAACGATACAAACACTCCTCGGGCAACCGCACAATTCGTACACTCAGAACTTTATTTCCTAGAATTTCTGACCCATCATTTGCAGCATCGGCGACGGTTCTTGGCGCGGTCGCGACATTTTGGCTCGACGAGTCTTGGCTCTCGTTTCCCTTATTTTCGATCCTCTTGGCGATTTTCCTTCCTGCACTTGGCTTAGGTCCCCCGCCGATTTCCTCATCTTTTCCTATGATCGTTTGACTAGGCGTAAGACCAAGAGATTCAAAGAAATCCGTGTACCTCTCGTGGCCTTCTTTAGCTTCGTTGATGTTGCCCTTTTTCTCTCCATTGTTATTGTTGTTACCGTCGTCCAGAACGGGCTCTTGGCTCTCCTGCGAATTATTACTTTGCAGCGTGGGTATACCGGCGGATTGTCGGATCGAGGCTCTCTTTCGTTTTCTTCTAGCTCTGGCTCGACTGATGAACAATGGGACTTGACTGGTAGACCTGTTTTCTGGTTCCAAAGCCGGATGAGAGTTCGGTCCGGTCGTCACGGTGCTTTCTGTGCTCGTTCTCGCCATAATAAGATCAACCGGTGAATTTCTACCGGTGTACAATTTCCTAAGACTCACTGTTTTCCGAGCGCTGTTCTCCGATAAGTCCAACGAATTTTTTTGCCTCTCCTTGTCACACGCGTTGCTCGCAGGCTCGGCAACATTCGGCTTTTCGACGACAACGGCGGGTTTTCTAATCCGACGAACTTTCGAAAGTGCCGAGCGCGGTGATTTCAGTTGTTTCGATTTCTCCAATAGTTCGTCGAATTGCTGGAGAGCCGGAAGTACCTCCGAGAGCATAACGCTGCTTCCTTGGCTCAGCGGGGTGTTGGTCGGTGCTTGACTCTGCGGCGAATTCAAGCTATTGTTTGTTTGAGCATCGTTCGGAGCCGTCGGCGCACCGTCAACAGTCACCGATACATCGGTGCCATTTTCATTCGCCGATAGAATTTCAGCGGACAATTGTTTGTTGGGCCGCTTTGCTCCTTCAACGATCTCTTGCGTTTGTGCCTTTTTGGTTACATTGGTGTTGGACAGTACATACGCCGCAGTATCAACCGAACTATAGGGTGAAAACTCATCCACTTTTGGATTTTCTATTGACTCTCTGAGCACGGCGGACTGACGGGATCTGGAATATTCGCCCTCGCTCAAGGACGAGCCAGTGTCCGAATGATCCTCCTCTCCGGTTAACTGATAAGGCGGGTTCCCCGTGTCCACCCAGTATTGTATGAGAGCCGGTAGTTTGCGAATCGGGGCTCTACACTTGGAGTAGTATTGCCTATGTTCCGCATCCTCGTCCTCATCCTTATCGGCGCTGCCCTTGTTGGTCGCGGGTTTCATAGTCTTGATATTGAGTTCAACGTCGTCCGATGCCTGTTCAAAGCAAATACATGAGTATCGATGCTTCGGATGAATTCTCAGACGATGCCTCGTTAGGATAAGACATCATTATCTATAAGCTCCAAAGTTTCTCCTTGGTAGAGAAAGTTGTATAGAACCTACAGATTACAAAAGCTATCGGAGAGTTTCACTCTGTATTACTTTTATTGCGCGATCATCTTAATAGAAATATTCGTTTCTAGTTTCTACCGAAAGAAGTGTTACGTTGTTGGGTAGTTTCTTACCTCATCGGCGTATTTGTCGAATAAACTGCTCCAAGCTTTTTCCCTCTCCGCGATTATCTGTGGTGGCAGATTAAAACTGAAGCCAGCATCGTCGTTACTCCGCTGAGCGACCCTGCCTTGCGAAAATAAAGAACCCATGCTAGTTTTTTTTACCAATCACAGAATCCTAAAACATTTTCTTTTCTTTTCGTTTTTAACTAATTCAGCGGGTTAAAATAAAGTACAGCATCCTGGAATGAGCCAAAAATCAAAAGTATTACGTACATAACCTGTATATGCGCGCGACAAAAGATGCTTCTTTGCTTACTTTACCTCTCGACACCCTGTATATAAGATTGCGAAAGAGCATCGTTCCGCTTTTCACTGCTCTTCGCGTGACCCTCCATCTCCCGAGTTTTCGGAGATACGCCGATTATTATTTGCGTCGGAAAACAATTCACTCGCGAAATGGCATTTAATGGAACTTGAGTTTACAAATACGGCTTGGCACTTGGCTGAGAAACGAGTGGACAGAAAAAACCTGTTTCAAGTTGCGCCCACTTGGGTACAGCACCGTACGGAGTCCATGCTGAAATATTCCGATGCTTGCCGGCAGTGCACAAAACATATTTATGCCTACAGGCAGACGCACACCGAACCTAGTCCCGTACGTGCGAGAGAGAAGAAAATGACAGGTACACTGTGAAAAATTTCCACCAAAAATTACTGTGACTTCACAATAAACGAGGGACCAAATCGATGTTCGAAGACTTTTAAAAGACGACTCTCAAAAATTGCAAATCAAACTAAATAATTTATGAACAATTATTTGCAATAAGTGATGTGCAGCATTGTAATTTCCTTGGCTTATCAATTTCTACTCCGTAAATATATTAAAAAGTGATATGACTTATTTAATATGTACGGTGTAAGCAGCGGTAATTACGATAGGTGCTCTCAATTTTACTGTGCTACTCAACACAAATCCGAAATGCTGATTGGTAAGAAGTTTTTCCTCGCCATCGTTTATTGCACCAATCAGAAAACAGTCTGAGTGGTCCGAGCGGTCCGAGCGTCCATTCGCATCTAACTGCGTTTAACCTATTTTTTCGTTACCGGCAAAAGTTTTTCTTTGATGCGGATGTTTATATTATTCGATTATTAATAGTGAATATTTGTGAAATTAAACAGAAGACAGATTGAAAGGCCTGTAAGTATTTTATGTATTGTATTTTCACTATTCGAATGACTAATAAATGTATGGTATTTTTATGGTTTGTGGAAAAGGAATTATAACCTCAAAATGTAAGATGAACATTCAAGGGCCCTCGATGGAGGTTTGATTCGTTCTTTCTTGCTTCATTGTTTTTTCATTAATTCTTTATATTTTTGCATCTTGTGTTTCTTTGCTGAAAATCATAAATGAACTTGGATAATTTTCAATATATGTCGTTTTCATTCTTGACACAGTATCCTCGAGAATAATTACTGTAATTAGTCGTAATAATATATTTTCATATACAAAAAGATGCTTTCTTTTCTCTATGCATTTTATGCTTGCATCAAGTCGTCATGCTAGAATAATTTTGTAAATAATATTTTTCTGTGTGTATGAATTCACATCTCATGCTATTGATCAAATTTGTCATGGGTTTTGGTTGTTATTTTTCAGCTTTTTCTACGATGGTAAGAGATAGGTAGAGGATGAGACAATAATTACTAATCACTTTTTGTTACGAGAAAAAAGTGTCCGATAAGGTGCCAGGATTCAACTATAACTTCTACCTTTTTTATTATTTTTATTTTCTTGCATACCATTAAGTTTTTCTTTGTGCGGGAATCTTATAACATTTCGCATGTACACATAAATAATGTATTGTTAAAATAATTATGTTCACAGGATGTTCGAGGCTACTTTACCGAACCTCACATAACAAATAACGTAAGAAATTTAATTCTGGTTGATTATTTGCACAGCATGTTTTATACATTTGTATACTGATTTTTCTTTCATGTATCAACAGCCAATCTATCGTCTCCTGACAAATCATCCAAGGGGGAACGAGATTATTCATTTTTACCAAAATCACCAACACCTTAAAAAAAACGAAAGGACTTGTTAATGAGGATTATCATTCAAGATGCGACAAAAGAAGTCTTTAATGCGGTACAGCGAGTAGATGGAACCGCACGACTGGAAGAGTTCCAAATTTCGAAATCACGAAGAGAAAAATGTTACGATAGTTGTGAAAAGGTTTTGCGACGTATTTTTAGATGAACACACTCAGGCTTATGAGGTTCTGAACGAGAAATATAAATGGCACATACTGAAAGGTTCAAAGGTGTTTGGAATGATTGTCACTCATGTAGTCAACGTTACGAATATCGGTACATTTATTGTCAAAGAATGGGTGCGAATTTTTAATTATAAATGTAAAAGATAATTATATTTTTAATAAAAATGTATTACAACTTGTGTTCGATTAAACCTGTTTGCTGTTTTTTTTTATATTATCAAAATCGATAAGAATATATCGACGGTTGTTACGAAAAGTAGCACGTTTACACGTTAGCATGTAAACGTGCTACTTTTCGTAACAAGCGTCGATATATTCAGAAACGCAATCGAAATGGTTTCAATTTATTAGTGATTTTATGTGACGCTAGATATCGGTTTATTGATAAGCAAGGAATTCAAAATTGATATTTTGGCGGCTCATATTTTACTGTGCTTAACACATTAATTCCCGATGTATACGCGAAACACTTCATGCGGCGCCATCTGTTAATTTTTAACCCTACTTCGTTGAAAATTTAGTCGTCACATATAAATAATTGCTACGCAAGCGATTGGTCCCACGTTTTTCGTGCAGCATAGTAATTTTCATTGAAAACTCCCCTTAATTAGTGTTGGATTTTTTTCGCAGTGTAGAAGAGAGCGAGGCAGAGGCCGCTTTTCAGCTAAACGACACGGGGTAATAATGCGATCTCTCTCTAACTCAGTTTCCCTTACCGCTAGTAGCCGCCGTACTCTGCGGTCTCGATTGCGTTTCGTCGATTTGCTTTTTTCCCGCCGCACATTATTTGTACATTGAGTGGAGCTGAAACAATATTTTTTCCTAATTTCTACAGAAAAACCTGCATTTCATAAATAACTGTAATTTGTGTCGAGATAATTATATGGCGCCTTAAAATAAACTTCTGAGCTTTAGGGTATTCCTGTCACGAACCCGAATATTTAACAAGTAACTGATTTTCATCCATAATCAAGTACAAATACATACCAGTGTACTGATAAAATTTCACGCCCAGTTACCGAACTTTTAACGAAAAATTTCGACTCTCAAAATCGTCTCACTTAGACGGCGCTTTATGGAGGTGACACGATGGTTACATTTCAATCTTATAATTTATACAGCAAATAACCTTAGATGCCTTATGTAAATTGCTCACGCGTGTAAAATAAATCTAAAGATTCCGTAAGGACAATAAAAACGGGTTACCGAATGTTTCAAGAAAATATTAATGATAAAACTTAGAAAAATGTGACTAGCAGAAGAATTTTGTTAGCCGCGACTTTTCAGAGAAAATGTAAAAATGTCTAAATCTACTAAATAGGCGCGAAATTTTTTATTCCGGTTTATCGTTGGGTGTAATAGTTGATTGTGACTTTTTTCTCTTAAGCCCCACTGTAATTTACCAACGATTTAGAAGGGCCCGCCTTATGCCCCCACAAAATACAGCCCTCCGCAAAAGGATTACCTTAAGGCCAGCTTTAAAATTCTTTAACTAGATTCGAGAAATATTAATTAGTGGTAGAGTTACTCAAGTTTGAGCGTTAATGGTGAACTTCGAGTGTTATGTGATTGGGGGTAAAAAATTACCTAGCGCTGATCCCTGGAATTGACCTAGATAGCGCAAGGTGAGCATGAATTATCTTATACTTATAGAGTAATTCTTTTCGACGCGTGTTTATAGGGCGATCAGTAACTGGCAAAAGCTGATTTACATTTAATATAAGGAAAGAATATTAATTGTCGATAAAACTCGAATCACTATAATTTAGCCAAAAAAATCCCAGGCGTCGTTCAAACCGATTTCTCATCTTAATATCGAATTTTGACTCCGCAAGGAATTTTCCAGTTTGTGGTACTTGCACACCGCACAACTTATTCACGATACGGCTGCGCACGGTAAATGTTCGAAAGGCGAAAACAAATGTTTTATGAGTTTTGAGGGTAAGTACTACTTTTATTACTGAAGATAGAATGAATCTTTCATTTTTTGCGATTCAAAAAAATAAATTCCCGATAGTAGGTCAGAATTAGACATGATTATTCACTGGTGCTGTATTCTAATCTCTTTCCAGCGAATGGATATATGGGCTGTTATGATAATTCTCAAAATAGAGTAAAATAGAGTTAAATTAGCTCATCTGCTGAAAATTCCTAAGTCAATCACTGTTGGCAGATGACAATGAACATTTAATTAAATATTGTTATAAAATCATTTCATTTGTTTTTTAAATAATTTGGCGAAGATGGCAAAACGCATTGTGTATTTTCTACGAAACCAGAATAACAAATATAATACTCATATGTATCAAGTGATACTAATAACTCATATCAAGAGTATTATAATTGTTGCGCAACACAGAAATCTCCAAATCTAGCATTTAATGAAAAAAAATAATAAATCGTTAACCTGTACAGCGATCATCTACACTGCTCGTTCATTTACAGGCGGTCAAGTGTCCATTTACGGGTAATTTCGTCCATTCACTGACGATTTAGTCATTTCGTTACTTATTGATCAATTCATCCAATATTATTTGTTGCAACTACTTCGAATATTTTATTCTACTGCCAGAATAATATATTTTGTTAGCTATAGCAATTGAAAAACTAGTTTTCACAACATTTAAATTTTACAGTCCTTTTGAATCCTACAGCGTCGTTCGGGATAAAGTTCCGAAAAGGACTGTTCGATGATCAAGTTGAAATGTTGCACAGACCTTTCTTTTAATATTTTAAGAGATCCCCTAAAATTATTTTTCGACGACTCTCAATATTTTTCGAGATATCGAATTTCGAAAATAATTTATTTTACTGCACTCCTACTATACGTATACCTAATAGGCTTACAATCAGTTCGGGCTATGTCTATGGTGTGGGCGCGGGGCACCTCGGGTGGCGTGTGGAACCGTGGGGTGCATAGAATATTGAGATAGACACAGAGCACCGTGGGTTCGTTTTTTGTTTGTTCATAGTTCATTTTTTTCAATTTGGTGTTCTTATTATGTTTCATAGATTCTTTGAGTGGTTTCAATCTTTTTCGGTTTTTGAAAGCTTTTTTTGTTGTTTTTTTATATTTGATTTGGCGGGTGGAGGGAGGGGGGGTATCACGTAAGTTAGACGAAGATCCGCATATAACGGAGAGCGCGATCAGGTATATAGGTATAGCCAGAACCGAGTTCATTAGGTATAGATATGGAAAGAGCACAGTTAAATAAATAACTTTCAAAATGCGATATCTCGAAACATGTTGCAAGTCGGAGAAAATCGTATTGGGAGATCTCTTGAAATGTTAAAAGGACGATCTGTGCAAAATTTTTGCTCGATCAGAGAATGAACCTTTTGGAAACTTTACCCTAAATTTGATTTGAAAACAGCGAGTTTATCATGTTTGTTCAACTGTAATATATATATTTATTTCGGTCGTCAACAATTCACGATGATGAAAAATTATAAAAAAATATATTGTAATACCCCCATTCCGACATATGAAAGGATTTTTCCATTGCGTTGGTCTCTCGAGATGTGTAATTCCCAAGTCTTCCGAAATCACTTGGCCGACCACGAGAACAGTCCGCAAAGCTCAAGGTATGACCAAAATGAATTCGAAAAAGCTATAAAAAGGAACATTTCCCAGTTTTTTTACGAAATCTATCATTACTTTGCAAATAATTCTTGCACCAAGGATTTATTCGATTTTCTTTCACGGTCAAAGTATCCTGCTAAACTTTGAACCTCTGCTATTTTTCTTTCGTTGTGTTCAAATCGATCAGTTGTCACTTTAGCGCAACATTAATTAAAGAATGAGTTTGATTCTTTTTATTTAATTGTGGAGGTTGCATTTTTTCTTCTTTTTTGGCATCCAGTAATAAATTTGGCGACAACACATTGGCAACACCGCGGCAAGCGAGAGCAAGTTGTGACAGAAAAATGGCATCCTTTGCCACCGCATTAAACCGTGTTCTGCACAGTAATACTGCAGCAATACTGCAGCAATATTGCAATACGAAAATACAGAATATTGGCAGTACATTTAGAGCACGTTCATTACTGAGTTATTGCAGCATTGCGACAGAAAAATTGGAATGCGTTATTTCGGCAAGCTGAGGGCACATTGGAGGTACGTTATCGCGGTATTGGGACGGAAAATTTGGAATACGCTATTCGGCAAGGTGAGGGCACGTTGGCGGCATGCTGTGACGTTCTGTTGCCGGCATATTTAAAACACGCCGTAACGCTCCTCCGTCGGCATAAACGAGGCTCGATATTGCGATGTTGTGACCGGCTAAATGGGCTTTTGCATTAACGGTAGCTTGGGAGGTGAGGATAAAAAGAGGACAAAATACATAATTTTGTATTGAATACAATATAAAATTATGTACCGATTCCTGTGTGCGACGCCCGCGTATGACTGAGGGGTACGCGTCATGCCCGTAATTATTTTTTTCCGAACATACGAGGCTGGGATTCGAACCCGCAACTTCACGATGTGCTGGTTTAGAAAGCAAGCACGCTAACCACTTTTTTTTTTTGAAAAATGTTTATTGTTGTTGATTATACATTTCTTTGGTTCGGGGTTACAATAAACAAATAAAAAAAAAGCCATACATCTTTGGGTTTGTTGATACATATGCCTACACGCTTGTAGGGCTCGTGTAATTATACTTATCTTCTAATCTTATTGATAGATTTATCGTACTAGGAACTGTCACTTGTTTACGGGGTATTGTTACCATAGTGATATATGCGCACTGACGGGCACGTAGTAAAGTTTGAGGAAAAACGGGAAAAAACCTCAACATAATTTTGATTGTCAGTATATAAATCTATATCTTAAAATTAATAAAATCTATATATATTACAATATTTACAGGTTGAAGTACATCTAAGGATAACAGGAATAGTCTTAATATCTAAATTGCCGCAGCATGTTAGCTCTGCTGAGCTTCCATTGTCTTTTTCTTATGATTAGATTTTCCATGTGGGCTGAGTTGCGGTTTAGCCACCAATATCTGTCGAACTTGAGTCTGTGGAAGTCGTTGAAATCGCGAGTAGGGATTGCTGTCGAGCCTGTGAACTTTTCTCTGTTGGTTATTGGGTCATTGTGTTTTAGTGTGATTCGTTTGTTGGCTTTGTTTCTTCGCCAATGATACAGAATGGGAATGTTGTCTGCGTTTTGTATTAGTCCTTTGTCGTCACAGTACAGGAATGCTTGCGGCGTTGTGTATCCTATCTTAATTTGTCTTTCGGAATCTTGTGCGTCTTGGTTACTTAGGGAGTTAATTGTTGCGTTGTTGATATGCGGTAATTTGCTGAAGTAATCTCTAGTGAGGCGCAGTGTGAATGAGTCGATTCTTGGGACGTTGGCATGATCGTATATTTGCTTGTTGCTAATAAGCTGTTTGTATTCAGTGTGGGTTGATCTATACATGCCTAGACATGCTCGTAGACATTTTCTTTCGAATACTGTAATTTGTTCAATTGTTGTGTGGTTAGAGTTCCACCATATAGGTGCCGCGTAGGTAATAATTGGCCTTATTAGTAGCAGGTATAAAATAACTTTGGCTCGGCTGGATAGGTGTTTGTTATGGAAGATAGCGCTGTTGGCTTGGAGAGCGTTTTTGGCTTTGTTGAGTTGTGTTTTTAGGTGGATGTTGCCTCTGATTAAGTAGTCTAAGTGGAATCCTAGGTATTTAACTGATTTGTTGTGAGGGATGTATACTTTGTCGATAGTTCCTGGCGTCGTTATTTGTATACGAAAATTAGCGTTGCCTGCTTTGCTTTTTGCTAATAAATTGCGTAATGGCTTTCTGAATAAAATTGTTTCGCATTTGAGGGGGTTAACTCGGAGGTTCCAGTTTATGTAGTATTGATTTACCTTTTCTGTGATTTCCTCAAGGTTTGTTCTCACAATTGAGGCTCGGTTACTTTTTGTGTATATTATGACGTCGTCTGCAAAGGCGATAGCTGATGAGTTTGTGTCATTATTTAGCCCGAATAGTTTTAGGAGGTCGCAGGTAAATATGTTGAATAGAATTGGCGAGTTGACGGTGCCTTGTTGCAGGCCCTCTCTTATGTAGAATGTTACGGATGAGGTGTTTGTTCCGTCCCATGTAACAAAAGATTTGTTTGAGATCATGTCCCATATGAGGTAGATGAGCCAGTCAGGAAAGTTTTTTTTTTTAATTTGAAGAGCAGGCCATCTATCCAGACCGAGTCGAATGCTTTTTCGAGGTCGAGCAGGGTTGCTCCAATTAGTTGGCTGTTTCTAACCCCCTTATTTACGTCTGACAAGAGTTTGTGGATCGCATGGGTGGTCGAGTGTTCGTGTTTGAAGCCGAATTGAGTATCGGGGATGATGTTGTTATTACTGCAGTGCGTTAGGATTTTTGCGTTAATGATGGCTTCGAATACTTTGCTGAGGCTGGGTGTGAGGCTTATTGGTCGATAGCTAGCTGGGTCGTTTGGGTTTTTATTCTTTTTTAGGATTGGTAAGACTTTAGCTTTTTTCCAGCTTTTCGGAAAATATAAGTTATTAATGGCGTTGTTAGCGAGGATGGTGAGGGATTTTATCAAATTTGATGGAAGATGTTTAAGTACAATGGATCCCCCCCCCCCATTTATTATCCTTCCCCATTTATTATCCCCCCCCATTATATATCGGGGGGATATTGTCTAGCCCCGATGATGTTTTGTTGGGTAACTGTGAGAGTATTTTATTTACCGAGTCAAAGTTGCAGAAGGGGCTGGGTATTGCTATTCCTCCATTGGGATTCGTGGCTTTGTTGTTGTCCGTGAAGGTGAGTATTGTTACGTTATTGTTTCGGTTAATGGTGAAGCGGTTTTTTATTTCGTCGGCAATGCTGATTACGTGATTGGCGAAGCGGGTGCCAGTATTTAGATGTCGGGGAGAGTTGATTTGTTCGTAGTGTGCGCCTATAGAGTTAAGTTTTTCTTTAGCTGAGGTAAAAATTATGAAGTTATTTTCCTTTTGAGCTTCGTCAATGTTGCAGGAACTTCTTTGCCGTAGTTCGAGGTTATTTTCATTTATATGGATATTGTCTAGGAGTAGAGGTTGTTTGGGTCTGAGGAGTCTGTTGATGTTTGGGAAAAATGAGTCCGGGTCGCGGTAGTCTATTTTTTTTAGTAGGTTTACCCAGAATCTTTCTGTTACGCGTCTAAATTCAAGGCGTAGGTTGTTGCGGGTTGCTTTTAAGGCTGATTTAGCATTCCTGGTTAATTCGCGTCGGCCGGTTGGGTTTGTTACGTGTAGTGTGTGTAGTACGGTTACGAGAAGGGATTTATCACGTTGCAATTTTTTTATGCGTGAGTTTTGGTATTTTTGCAGGCTATCTTTGTATATTTTTGGGACTGTGCTTGCGATAGTGGGTGAGATGGCTTCCGTTATTAGGTTTAAGTGATTGTCTATTTCGTTAATCGTTAAGTTTAGGTTGTCTGGGATTATTGTGGTGTATGTGTTTTCGAGAGTGTTTTTAAATCTATTCCAGTTGGTTGATTTGAAGTTATGTCTGGGAGGTGCTTCAGCTGGGTTGACTTTTGTTATGCTGGTGTTATTTAGTAGTACGTGCATGGCTATAGCCGCATGATCGCTGTCGTACGGGAGTGTGTGAATTTTGTTATTATTGTTGTTGAGAGTTGCTAGTCTTGCATCTAAAAGGCATATGTCGAGATAGGAGTGAGCTGGGTGGTATGTGGGTTGGGAGGGTACCAATATTTTTGCTTTGAATCTGATTCCGTTTCTCGCCTCCCATTGTGCAAAGTATTTACCTCTATGGTTGTCGACGCGATCACCCCATGCTTTGCGTCTTGTGTTCAGGTCGCCAGCCATAATATAATATATATTTGCGTGTTGTAGTCTTAGTTTATCACATAGGTTGTCAAGTTCAGTCGTGAATAGTGCTCGATTATCGATTGTAGCGTATACGCTAATGATGAATAATTTTTTGGCTTCGTTCGTTTTTAGCTTAATTATAGTGTATTCTATAATGCTATTGTTCTGGGATGACGGGTAGGTTATGGTTTCGAACGGAATTCCTTTTTTTATGACTATTGCTGTGCCCCCCCCCCTTGCTGTGAGTTGGGCCTGTCAGTGCGAATTATGTTATAGTCTTGAAATTGTATTTTGTATTTTTTGTTTAGTTTTGTTTCCGAGAGTAATACGATATCGTGGTTATATTTTTTTAGGAATTCGACAAGTTCGAGTCTACGGTAATTAGCAATTATTGAATTAACATTAATCGCTGCGATTTTGAGTTGATGTATTTGGTTGGGTGTGTTATTCATTATAGAGAGAATTGTAGATAAATTCTATTTTGGCAGTGTTTGATGCTACTTGTGCTGATATTGCTTTTAGTTGATCTGCTATGATTGTAGCTAAGTCGTTTTTTAGGGAGTTTAGCCATAGTGGTTGATGGTCTGGTGGAGCTTGTACCTGTGGTCGTTGTGGCACGCTAACCACTCGAACATCCAACTGGTTCAACTTATATAACTAATTTTAGCATCATGATATTTGTCGTAGCGAATCTGCCTATGGTTATAACCATGTACCTTGTTTTTGCCGGCAATGGAACGTCACAGCGTGCCGCCAATGTGCCCTAACCTTGCCGGAATAATGTATTCCAAATTTTCCGTCTCAATTCCGCGATAACTTGCCTCGTTTTTACCGGCAACGAAACGTCACAGCGTGGTGCATTTATGACTGAAACGCGATATAAAGATGACATCACGCCACATCTGGAGGTTGTCGCATCAGTATCGTTGTTGCAGCAGGTAATTGTTGCGTATATTTTCTGCAAACTTGCCGTTTTGGCATCACACATTTATTTCGCCAAAGCACGCAAATTTGCAGCATAATACGGAAGCAAAAGATAGCATATTTGTGTCGCCGTATGCTGTCCTCTTGCCGCTATAATGCTGACATGTGAATATTCACAGCACGTTTGTCCATCAGGGCATCTTTGTACTCACTAGAAGTTCATTATTTTTTTTATACATAAGCGTCATCGATTTTTTCACCGTTTTTTCTCGGAAACGGGTCAACGTTAGATACAACTTTGCTATGTAACTCTCCTATTAGAGTACAACATTGTGAAAAAAGACTCGTCGAAATACCGTTCGCGGCTACGGTAATGTCCGCTTGTGAGTTTCTTGAATGGCTTTCTCAACGCATGGGAGGCCTTGCATTACGGTTGCTCTTCGCCTTTGTCCCAAAGGTAATTTTTCAACATCACTGTCAACTCTTCCAGTTTCTCTTCCAAACGCTCAATTCTGTCGTCTGTCTATGTCGCTCGAGATGCCGAAACTTGTTTTTCAAACTGCATCTACCGCACAGACTTGATTGTGCGATAGTGATATGATCTCTATTATGCAGTCTGCGATTTCAACGAGCTATGATAACTCTATATCTTTGCCGCTTCAATAACATGTTTAAATGTTTTTGTTTTGAGTCTGGCAACTGTTCCATAACAACTTTTATAGATGGGCACTTATCGTGTTCGTGACGTCTATGACTTGAAAAAAAGAGAATTGAACCCAGATTGGAGACAACTGCCCTGAACGTCGATACGCCTGAGGTACATCGATGCGGTTGGAAGTTTGCTCGAGTTTCGGGACGTAGGTCCAGAACGATTCCATCCTGATGTTTTGAGAGCTCATCACTTGCTGCGGTTCCCTGGTAGACATTTTTTCCCGCATTTTTCTAAGAAACTCTCATTTTCTCCCAAAACTTTTCCCATTTTCTCCAATTTTTTAAGTGAATTGAGACCTTTCGGAGAAATCCGGAAAAAAATGTTTCCACATTACTCCCAAATTTCTCCGCACTTCTCTAAACTTTCCCTATTTCTTTAATTTTTTTTTTGAAAATTCGGAGATCCTTTTTTTACCATTAGTCCTCATCAGTTTCCCTACATAAATATAAATCAGTGCAATAATACTTGTGCAAACCAAAGAATATACTGTGCTTTGTACAAGTATTATCTTTCGGATTACTGTACCGTGCATGCTTCCTATCTACATGAAGAGACGATTGCATTTTTTTCTGAATATTTAATTGTCCACTTTTTTACATTTTGAAAAAAGAACAAAAATAATGACTTGTTATTGTGCATAGCAAATAAAATTAAAAAATTAAAAGAAGACCAAGTAGAAGAGTAAAAGTCACGATTGAATGATAAAAGGAAATATAAAAAAATGTAATAATTTTAACTATCACGACGTGAATAAAATGAGGAAATGGGAATATTGGGGAAAATCGGCATATTTTAAGATTAATATGTCTCATTTTTTTCCCGATTTTCTCCAAATTGGGAGAAAACGGAGAAAATATGACAAATTCGGAAAGCAAAAATGAGATTTTTTTCCGAAAAACTCGATTCCTAAATTTTTCCCCATTCTCCGAAAGTCTCCCAAGGCAATGTTTTCATTAATCTCAGTAAAATTTATGTGAATTTTCTAATATATTCTGCATCTTTGAATTTCCTACTATACTTTAAACTTCCAAATACTTTTTGGGTCACCGCCCTTCTCAAAAAATCAAGGGATTGTCATTCACAATTTGATCGAAAGTAAGGAAAAAATGGGAATTTTTCCCAACAAACTCATTTTCTGAGTTTTTATCACTTGTCCGAAATTTTCCCAAGGCATTTAAGAAGGCTAGGAAATAATGGGAAATTCTCGTAAATAAAATGAGAAAATCGGAATAATGCGGAAAAAGAGGAATATTGGGGAAAATCGTCATATCTTAAGATTAATATTTGTCATTTTTTCCCCAATTTTCTCCGAATTGGGGGAAAATGGAGAAAATATGAGAAATCCGGAGAAAACAAAATCTACCAGGGTTGGTTCCCGCAAAAACAGCGCGGTCTCCGTCGGCATCTATGAGGCATGACTTGGCTTGCTCTGGGCTTTGAATGTCCAGCGAGCCGAATATACCGCAAACACGGGATACGTTGCACAGAAAAATGTCCGAACTCTGTGTAGTCGAGTTTTTCGAGTTTCCTTTAAATTTGCTTATCACAGCGCGATCGCTAATGTACACTGAGAAAACGAAATCGTTGAATGGGCAAAATGCATTTTGTTGTCTCGAAATTTTATTATTTTAACAGTTGCTCAGACATACTAAATAAGCTACAGTTCACACCACTAAAACTATCAGTTAGATTAACAAAACGTTTGTTATGCCAATCAAAAATCAATTTGAACGTATTTAAAGATACATTTTGTTAAACCAACTGAATTATGGTTGGATGAACGAATTTTTTTTCAGTGTACAGTACTATACATTTTTCACTCCGCCTTCTGGAAGACCATTACATATAACTCTACATTTGCAGAGCGGGTGTTTCTTTTCACTGCTGGGATTTGCCAAATAACTTTCTCAACGACAGCACACCCGTTCAAGTAACACATAAACAATATTGTTATAAATGAACTAATATATAGAATTTTCATAACAATTAGATTCATACCTACGTCATAATGTGCACCCATCTATGGAAAATATTAGAATCGATTTACTATTTCCATCGAATTAACGATTTAGCCGATCATCTTATTCTTTCCACGTGAAAAATCAATTTTATGGACCCCGAGTTACGCATCGAAAGTCTATCAATTGTCGAAGAAGGCCGAGTACAACGGTAATGTTGGTTCCATTGCGTTCTCTACTATTTTTCGGTATGTATAAAACTTCAGAGCAGTATAATTTTCTATAAAAAATTAAATTCAGTAAACGAAATATAAACACAGTTCTATTTCATAACTTAAAAGCTATGTACAAATAGTGAGCGGAGCGAGTAGTTAAACGGAAGATGATGCTTTACCAACGGCATCAGCTACCGACGATTCACCATTCACTGTTAACAAATCCTTCAATTCCCTCTTAATTTTCGACACAGTCGGGGGCCCGCACAAAGCATAAGACGTGTATATTTGTACCAGGGAGGCGCCGGCTTTAATCTTATCGTAAGCATCTTGACCCGTAAATATACCACCAACACCTATAATCGGCACTTTTCCGCCCGTTCGTTTGTACATATCGGATATCATGGTTGTCGACGCGTCGGCGAGGGGTGCACCGCTGAGACCACCTGTTTCATTCTTCTTGGAATCAACAAGGACTTGTCGTGAAACTGTGGTGTTGAACAACACAAGTCCGTCGACGCGGCAATTATCTTTCATAATTGTATCAACTATGTCTTGTCTTTCCTCCGCGGATAGATCCGGAGACAACTTGATCAACAACGGCGGTTTCTTCTCTGTCATGTTGCGGGCTGTGTTCACTCTACTGAGCAAGTCCTCCAGATTCTTCTTACTCTGCAAGTTTCTGAGATTTGGAGTGTTAGGGCTCGACACATTGATGACCAAGTAGTCGGCTACGTCCGAAAATTTTCTTATTCCATCGATGTAATCTTTTGCCGCGTCTTCTGAGGTTTTGTTTTTACCCAGATTCACTCCGATAATACCATTGAATGTAGGATCGTTTCGGAGCTCTTTCAGCCGCTGCCACACAGCGTCGTGACCCTCGCTGTTGAAACCGTATCGGTTTATTATCGCATTGTCGTCCACTAGCCTGAAAACTCTGGGCTTTGGATTGCCAGGCTGCGGCTCTGGTGTCACGGATCCTGAAATTTTCCTTGTAATAAAATATAACCAATAGTTTTGGATACGAAGATAAAAATGTTCCCTGCTGTTCGGGTGACATTGTGACAAATTTGTAGTGCCTCGTCGATGAATCATACGTTACACTCAAGGCTAAGAGTAAGCTTGCGGTAAAGATTTTTTTAAATATATACCTATCTCGACAAATCCAAAGCCTGTTTCATTAAGGCCCTTAACGACCTCTCCTTGTTTGTCAAAGCCAGCAGCCATTCCCACAGGATTGTCAAACTCCAAGCCCCACACTGTCGTTCGCAGGAATTTTGTCTCGTCAACATAATTTTTCTTCGGCACGAGTCCCCATTTGAGCGCAGTTACAGCAAGATTGTGAGCAGTCTCCGGATCTATGAAACGCGTCAGTGGCATTGCCACGTCTCTGTAAAACTGCTCGTTTCCCTGATAGAGATTCATACCCGTGAAGAACGCGGTACCGCTGCATGTTACGATTAAGAATGATCGAAGTTTCTCTCTGTTTGATAAACGTCGCGACATGATGAAAAGGTTATGGATGATATCGAAAAATCTCGTTATCAGCCCGGGCTAACGTCGCACCGCGAGTTGATGACACGTCTTCATTTTTACCGCCAGGGGCAACACTGGTCGCACCTGTGTACCAATCCGCCCCTTATTCTCGCACCTGTTTAGTTAGAAGTTAATTTTTAATCGCAAACGTTTGTTTTTCGATTTTCTTTATTTAACGCACGATCCACTTCAACTATAGTCGTATAAAGTGGAAACGAGACGTATTTTTATGTGTAGTCGCAAACACTAAGTTACTCTATAAACTTATATCCTATCAACGCATTTTTATTATTGACTTTCGACACTAAAATCGAAATGCTTGTAGACTATTGAAGCTTTGGTCATCGAGAGAGTAATTTAGGATGCATTAGGTATCGAAAAATTAATCCGTTTTACAACATAGTGCCGGAGATTTTTAATGTTAAAGTTGAACCTTTTTCCATTTGGTAAAAGACATGGCACCTCGTAGACACTAGTTATAGGGCTGTAGTGGCTAAAATAAAGCTTCGATTTCAATTTTTAAAAACTAAGCAACCCGTGATTATAGTGTTGGGAACATCGTGTCAAAAAATTAAGCGGCTCTACTTCGTTCATTGATAATACTCGAACAAAGATGTGAATTTTGAGCTCGAACGGTTTGTTTTCGAACATTAACTAATTGTAGGCTAAACGTGGCAACAGCGCGATAACTGCTATGTTGAGTTAGCCACTCACAGTCAAAGCATTAACTGGCGGGTATTTCAAAATTTACGAATGTTTAAAACGTACATAGTATTAAAGCATTTGAACTTTATAATAAAATGTATTTATTCGTCCACTCGTTTTCAACGTTTTCTCGACTTCGTCGAATCAACAACTCTTTATAAAACGATTGAACGTTTTTCACCGTGTAAATAACCTGGAGCCAACGATCCTTTAGCGATAGTCATTTGTGCCAAGTCTATCGATTATGTTTTCGTTAATAAAATTACAACGTATTTATGTTTAATTTTAAGAATGGTAACTATTGATATCATTTCCCGACTTAGAAATATTTTTCAACAATATTGTGAGTTGGTTATTGCCCATAATTATTTATTTATATACGAAATTTTACCTGCAAGATGTTAGCAGCCTGCCGAAAACTCATATTTTCATCCTCACTCTCGCAACAAAAGAATAGTGTCGAAACTTCTTGAAAATATCGAGCCACCGAAATCTCTCTTCTATCTCAAATCTCATAATTTTCCAAACTCTACAATTTCTCGAAAATGAACCAGACGTTGGATCCACTGGTCACAACATTCAATGCTTCCATTCAATGGGCAATAAAATTGTGAGACAAAAAAGAACACACATTCAACAATATTGGTATAACAATTATTTAGTACAGCACAATAATACAAATACGGATTGTGTGTTACAGGGACATACTTTATACAGTTTATCTATTGAGCGTAGGAGACTGATTTGCTACCGGCTGGTGGTTTTGTCTCTATAACTAACGGCCTTGTGCTATAGAGATTTCCAATCGTCACTTGTCTCTTCAGCATTGCCAGGCTCTCTACTCCGTGATTGTAGTGTGCCTCTATACTCTTAGAATCTTTGAGTGATTTGTTCTCCTTAAATGCGTCCCTGATTTTACGATGAGCGTACATCCTGAAAAAAATTGGAATAAGACACAAAAATATGAACGTTTATGCCACCTTCCAAGAGATAATCATTTTGGCAAGTTACATAAGGTTACAATTAATCCAAAAATTCAATACATCGTAACTTATTTTTTGCAGTACACTGAAAAGATTAATCAAAGTTGGCATTGATGGATTTATAGTTTCCCGAGGTTTAGCTCTATAGACTAGAAAATTTTTAGTGATTTTGAACAATAAATTGCAAGATGAGTATGCATGCAATTAATATGTCGCAAGTAAAATAAAACAAGCTCAAACCGCAATTTGCACTTGTCGACACATGCATTCAGTCTGCGGTTGAATTTGTCGACGTTGGTGGTGAAAGACAGATGTACAAAGAACACATTAGGCCTGTCGAGTCTATCGAAATAACAGGTCAGAGTATGATTTTTTATTGAATGTCGGTGGCTATTTACTCGTGCATTGAGTAACTTCAAGATTCCTTACTAAATGTGACTGTGATGCATCGATGGAAAGCAAAATGTAGTTGTAAGCCTTAATTACGTCTGCTTCATAACGATATTGAAAAATAAGCTCCAAGAAAATGCGACACTCACCTGTAATTGTAGGAATGCCATTTTTTACTTTCGCGGATCAGATTCCGATAAAGCATTAAAATAGCTTCGCGTCCAATTGCCATAACGTCAGCGAATTTATTTACAGTCGCAATAAGCACGAACAGTGATGTTCTTGAGAAGAGGATCCCAGCTAACCACGTACCGTACATGTACCCCTCATGTGGAGTGCGCCGTACCGGTACTGTTGCCACCTCGTACGTGCGTACGGCACTGGTACATTACCGGTACGCCGTACGGCACGCTGAACCACCAATGTACAGTACCGGTACAGTATCGCTACCGTGGAGCCACCGTGTGCTGCAGTACGGTGTAACTCCACAGTAGCGATACCGTGGTATCCCATAGCCGTACATTATCGGTACTGTAGGATACGGCGTACTCCACATTTGCGGTACGCTGTACTAATGGTACGCTTGGTTAACTGGCATAAAGCAGAGATTAATGGGGAGATGCACAACGCGGCCCTTTTCGGCGTGCCTCGTAAATGGCGCTAAATCGCGGCGGCGAGTTCGGGAGTATGATTTCGTGATCATCGCCTCTGTCGAGGTTGCAGATTCCCGTGTAGCCGCGCGAGTCCGTGATCACCGCTCAAGTTGGTATCGCAGCAGCGTGAACACGAATGGGTAGCTCGGTGGGGGAAAAGTCTCTGCCCCTCGCTCGCTCGACAGGCGAACGGAGCGAGGTTTTCCGTCCGATCGAGCTCGACATATATGTGTGGCCGTACTGCGGATTGGAATATGCATTAAATGAATTTCAAAGTGAAAAACATGTATCGAGATCATTGTTTTCTCTCGGTTGCCCGTTTATGCCGAAAATGCGGGTTAAAAAAATTAACGACGAACCGCGTTGAAAAATAAAACGCCGAAACAACCGTGAAAGGTTCAAAAAGAAATCTTGAGCCTTTGCCGCGATCGTTTCGGCATTTTTTTTCAACAGTAAACATTATGGAAAAGGGTGTATCATAAATGTTTCTTTATCTGCAATGAGCGTCGTGGCTGAGTTGTAGCGTAACGGATTAAGATGCTGAAGGTCCGGGTTCAATCCTCGGTGAATGGACTTTTTTTTCTTCATTTTATATTCAGAAAATTTCTAACTTACTCTCGCTTTATCTATTCTCGCCTGTCTAGGCATTATTTTTTATATTTAATTCATATATGTATAACAAAAAAAAATGTTGCTACGGGCATCGAAGCCGCGCCGTCCGTACTCGGAGCTCGGACGCAGTGCAGCCAGATCGAGCGTAAAAGTTACCCCCTCTCTAGTTTCTTACGCGCCCATCGCACCATCGTAGTAGCGTGTGTCCGTGAGCGAGCGATGCTCGGACATCTTCGGAAAGAGCCGAGCAAGGCAAAGCGTCCCGACCGCGCCTTCGGCTGCTACACCAATGCATGGACGGTGAGCAGCACGTTCATGTGCGGGCAAGCCGAAACGAAGGCTTCGAGGGAAAAAGCAATCTGAGCACGACTCGCGCGTGATGTCACCCGACGGTACGCGCGAGGCTTTTAGATGATTTCAATGCTAAGTTAGTTCTTGATTCTCTGCGTTATTATTGTATACAAAAAAATGTATTGCGCACTCAGGTCGCTTATTTTTTTAGTTTATACGTTAATTTAAACATAATAATATATCTAAATTACAACTTATTTATCTTATATAAAATTGTTTACGCTTTACTCACACCCATCCTTATGCCAAATAAATTATAATTCATAAAAGTAAGCGGAAATATATTTATATTCGTATTATTATATTAATTCTCATACTTTCATTAAGCGATAAAGCATTATCCCCAAAAACAAGCCAATCATCCATCCGGCCGCGAATTGTAAGTACCGCGTATATTCTACAAGCGATGAGATGGTCCCGTTGGTAGCGTTCCTGGCTTTCTGATTTCTTATTTTTTTCCTGGAAATTTCTCCTTTTCCTATGACCTGAGTGAACGGCTGCGGAGATATTCGGAGAAAAGTTAAAGATGAAAAGAAATGAGATTTTCGTTAAAAAACTTTTTATTATTATTATTTTTTCGGAAATTTCTTTTTTTCCTATTACCTGAGTGAACGGCTTCGGAGATATTCGGAGAAAATTTAAAGATGAAAAAAAAATGAGATTTTCGTAAAAAAAACTTGATATTATTTTTTTTCCGGAACTTTTTCTTTTTCCTATTGAGTTTGTTTGGGTTTGTTTGGAGTTTGAGTCATACAAACACAGATTTAAACAATCTTGAACATTCACATCTCCGAAATAGAAAGACGTGAGTATCTAATATTGGTAATACCATCTATAGCAAAAAGCCAGATATCGAGGATACAAACTTCGAAAGTTTTGATCTCAGATAGGCAAACGAGCGATGGTCCATAATAGCGAACACCGAAATAGCGAACATCAAAGAAGTGGACGAGTTGCTTCCTAATTTTCTGCCGATTTTCGCTAACACGTACGAGATTCTTTTAAAGTCTTTAAGAGGGGATATACATTTACAATGATCAAAAAATCAATTTCGTTTCTTTAAGGGATAACACCATTCTAGGAATTTGGAAAAATCGTTTTCTTTTGGCTTCAAAAATACTTTGGGGTCATAAAAACAATATGCAGTTGGTCCTGCAGCGATTTTTTTTAAGGTTGGATAAGTGTGTACAGTAGAACCTCGATTATCCGAACCTCGATCATCCGAACCCTCAATTATCCGAACGATGACTTAGTTTATCCGGAAGCTCAATTATCCGAACGTTGGCGCGAAAGATACATGGTTGCTCGCTGCCACCACCGTGAGCAACAATAAGCAACCCAACGCAACTTCTCCTTCTCAAACAGCTGCGAGACTTAGACGCTCAAAAACGCGTTGCAGCCGTTCGTCAATTAAAAATGGACGATTTTATTTTTAAAAAATATTTTAAAAGGCACTCGACTTTTTTCAGGTGTTTAAAACACACACACACACACACACACACACACACACACACACACACACACACACACACACACACACACACACACACACACACACACACACACACACACACACACACACACACACACACACACACACACACACACACACATAAATATACAGGGTGGGCGGAACATGGACGTCCAAAAATAAAATTTAGGTCCCTTGTATCCTGGGGTATCCGAATAACCCCCATGTATATCCCGCGACTTTTCATAGTTTTCGAGTTACGAATTTTCGACCCGACCAATTAAAAAATATCTAAAAAAAAAGTAGAAGACTGTCGAGATTTTTTTTGCAACTGAATCTTCATGAGTAGTACTTTTATGCATAAAATAATCAGCTTCGTAACTGTGATGAAAGTTATTAAAATGTTGGTGTAAAGTGAAAAATTTATGTTCGGTAAATTATGACTTAAATTTTCAACTTTAAATTAAACATCTAAACAGTTGACTTCATGGTTCCTAATTAGGCCTCAAGAATGCGCCAGACTCTCAGCTTTCATAATCATTTTTTAAAAAAGCAGTACTTAATAGGGGTACTTTGGCTACAATTGACCTTCAAAGACAGCGAGGTGGAAAATTCTTAAAATTAGCCATCTGATTAAAAAAAATTGCCCATTTTATCATTCCTAAGGATATTTAGTTTGTTACCTAACCAAAAATGACTACAGGAAAGCTAAGATTTAAACATTTAGAGGTTTATTTTTTTTTAGTTCGATTCAAGTTTAATGAATTTTGCGTCATCCGTTCTTGTAACGAGAACGGATCGCGTAAACGACCTTTTACCTGATCCATGAGAACGGATCGCGCAAAATTCATTAAACTTAAATTAAACTAAAAAAAATAAACCTCCAGATGTTTCAATCTTAGCTTTCCCTGCAGTCATTTTTGGTTAGTTAACAAACTAAATAGCCTTAGGAATGATAAAATGGGTAAATTTTTTTTTAATCAGATGGGTAATTATAAGAATTTTCCACCTCGCTGTCATTGAAGGTCAATTGTAGCCAAAGTAGCCCTATCAAGTACTACTCTTTTTAATGGTTATGAAAGCTGATAGTCTGGCGCATTCTTAGGGCCTAATTAGGAACCATGCAGTCACCTGTTTAGATGTTTAATTTAAAGTTGAAAATTTAAGTCATAATTTACCGAACGTAAATTTTTCACTTTAGACCAACATTTTCATAACTTTCATCACAGTTACGAAGCTGATTATTTTATGCATAAAAGTACTACTCATAAAGATTCTACTTTTTTTAAAGATTTTTTTTCAATTGGTCAGGTCGAAAATTCTCAAAAATGCAGTAAAAAAATCATAACTCGAAAACTATGAAAAGTCGCGCGACATACATGGGGGTTATTCGGATACCCCACGATACAAGGGACCTAAATTTTATTTTTAGACGTCAATGTTCCGGCCACCGTGTATGTATATATATATATATATCAACGTTAATATGTATGTCAAATTTTAATATATATTTATGTATTTTTTTTAATGTAAAAAGGTGTTGCTGATGATCTCGTCCCAAAAAACCCACGTTTCGATTATCCGAACTTTTGATTGTCCGAACTAGTCTCGGTCCCAATTGGTTCGGATAATCGAGATTCTACTGTATACGTAAGGCAGGTTTGCAGTCACAAGAGCCTCGCGGTTGAGATATGAGCGTGGGGCTCTGAGTGTAGACGAGGGCTTGAGGGCTCTGAGTGTAGACGACGCGGGTTCGATCCCCGGTAGCAATGTCTTGTTTTTTTTATTAAGCATATACGAATTAAATATCATAAATAATGCCTGAACAGGCGAGAATAGCTAAGGGGCCGTCCATATATTACGTCATTGATTTTTGCTGATTTTTGCCCCCCCCCCCTGCAATCATCCTATCCTTCCTATGGTCATTGTGTAATTATCGTTACCGTCATCCAATGACTAGACCCCCCCCCCTCCCTATTTTAAAATGACGTAATTTATGGACGGCCCCTAAAGCGAGAGTAAGTTCGAAATTTTCTGAATATAAAATGAAGAGAAAAAAGTTGATTCACCGAGGATTGAACCCGGACGTTCAGCATCGTAATCCGTCACGCTAACAACTCAGCCACGACGCTCATTGCAGATAAAGAAACATTTATGATACACCCTTTTCCATAATGTTTACTGTTGAAAAAAAATGCCGAAACGATCGCGGCAAAGGCTCAAGATTTCTTTTTGAACCTTTCACGGTCGTTTCGGCGTTTTATTTTTCAACGCGGTTTGTCGTTAATTTTTTTAACCCGCATTTTCGGCATAAACGGGCAACCGAGAGAAAACAATGATCTCGATACATGTTTTTCACTTTGAAATTCATTTAATGCATATTCCAATCCGCAGTACGGCCACACATATATGTCGAGCTCGATCGGACGGAAAACCTCGCTCCGTTCGCCTGTCGAGCGAGCGAGGGGCAGAGACTTTTCCCCCACCGAGCTACCCATTCGTGTTCACGCTGACTGCGATACCAACTTGACCCAGTTAACCAAGCGTACTATTAGTACAGCATACTGCAAATGTGGAGTACGCCGTGCCCTACAGTACCGGTAATGTACGGGTACGGGATAGCAGTGTAGTCGTACCTCCACGGTATCGCTACCGTGGCGTTACACCGTACTGCAGTACACGGTGGCTCCACCGTGGCGATACTGTACCGGTACCGTACTAGTAAATTGGCGGTACACCGTACCGTACGGCGTACCGGTAATGTTCCAGTACCGTACGCACGTACGAGGTGGCAACAGTATCGGTACGACGCACTCCACATGGGCGGTACATTTGCGATTCGTGGTTAGCTGGGGAGCGGTGATCACGGACTCGCGCGGCTACAAGGGAATCTGCAACCTCGACAGAGGCGATGATCACGAACTCATACTCCCGAACTCGCCGCCGCGATTTAGCGCCATTTACAAGGCACGCCGAAAAGGGCCGCGTTGTGCATCTCCCCACTAATCTCTGCATAAAGTAACCCAGTTAACCAAGCGTACTATTAGTACAGCGTACTGCAAATGTGGAGTACGCCGTACCCTACAGTACCGATAATGTACGGCTACGGGATACCAGCGTACTCGTACTTCCATGGTATCGCTACTGTGGAGTTACACCGTACTGCAGTACATGGTGGCTCCACGGTGGCGATACTGTACCGGTACTGTACTAGTACATTGGCGGTACAGCATACCGTACGGCGTACCGGTAATGTAGGAGTGCCGCACGCACGTACGAGGTGGCAACAGTATCGGTACGGCGCACTCCACATGAGGGGTACATGTACGGTACGTGGTTAGCTGGGAACGACCCAGCTAACCAAGTATCGGAAATGTACCGCTCATGTGGAGAGCGCCGTACCGCTACTGTTGCCACCTCGTACGTGCGCACGGTACTGGTACATGACCGGTACGCCGTACGGTTCGCTGTACCGCCAATGTGCTAATACGGTACCGGTACAGGATCGCCACCGTGGAGCCACCGTGCACTGCAGTACGGTGTAATTCCACGATAGCAATACCGTGGAGGTACGACTACGCTGGTATCCTGTACCCGTACATTACCGGTACTGTGGGGTACGGCGTACTCCACATTTGCGATACGCTGTACTAAAGGTACGCTTGGTTAACTGGGTGGTGTTATAACTCGAGTTATAACTCGAGTTATAACACCACCCAGTTAACCAAGCGTACCTTTAGGTGTTATAACTCGAGTTATAACTCGAGTTATAACACCACCCAGTTAACCAAGCGTACCTTTAGTACAGCGTATCGCAAATGTGGAGTACGCCGTACCCCA
The DNA here is from genome assembly GCA_944452715.1 of Ophion slaviceki. Taxonomy (NCBI): domain Eukaryota; kingdom Metazoa; phylum Arthropoda; class Insecta; order Hymenoptera; family Ichneumonidae; genus Ophion; species Ophion slaviceki. The sequence continues at coordinate 37,281,713 of OX101792.1, read as the reverse complement.
CAGTACCGGTAATGTACGGGTACAGGATACCAGCGTAGTCGTACCTCCACGGTATTGCTATCGTGGAGTTACACCGTACTGCAGTGCACGGTGGCTCCACGGTGGCGATCCTGTACCGGTACCGTATTAGCACATTGGCGGTACAGCGAACCGTACGGCGTACCGGTCATGTACCAGTACCGTGCGCACGTACGAGGTGGCAACAGTAGCGGTACGGCGCTCTCCACATGAGCGGTACATTTCCGATACTTGGTTAGCTGGGATGTGAAAAACAGTTTTCATCTCGCGTGTGTAATCAACAGTCGATAAAACAGAGCATGGTATCAAACAGCTGAGCAATAACAATTTTTTTTTTCGTGCACAGTTATAATCCTGATCGCGACCACAAAAGATACGTGCAATTTTCTTGAAACTGCGTACGTCCGGTCAAATCTCAGATATATACCGTCTTAATAAGTGGGAGGTCAGATAGATACGTCGAGTGCGACAAAGTATTCACATAGCTAAATACTGCTCCACCCGGTGAACAGAAAACATCGCGTACTTTCGAAATGGCCGAATTGATCTCGATTCCGCTTAAAAAACCGTCCGACGTTGACGTTGTAAAGTCATTGACAAACGTTATAAGATCAACGTATAATTCGGGGACTAATCAGAAAGACTACACCGAGGCGATAAATGATTTCAGCAAGTTACGAAACAATGCATTGTGGCGAGCTTTCGAAAAGTACGAGAGTTCCTTGGAGGTTATTTACTGGTATGACTCATTTTTTAATCAATCCGTCGCATTCGTATGACAGTCGCATGACGCACACCTCTCATTACTTCTTTTTTATACTTCGTTGTCAATTGTTCAAATTCTGTTGTCAAATGTCACATCAGCTTTCGTAAATTGTAATACCAAATTAAACGGTGATGTTTCTATAAGCAAAAAAAACGTTCATTGGTATATTTCTATGTTGTATTCTAGGGGTGAAAAAAGACTGTATTTTCGATACAGGTTTGTTACATATGGGAAAATGTAATATCGATCATATACTCAATTGCCAGGAACGGCAAGCAAGAATTTAAAAATAGGAATAAACTATTTATTTGTATCTATATTTAAAAAAATGTGTACCAAATGTCATTTGAAAATATTAATAATTAAACAAGCAATAACCAATCTTGTTAAGGATCTTTAAACATGAGGGGCTCAAGGGTGTCTTGATTTTGACCACATGGTTCATCTAAAACAAAAAACGACAAGTTTTTTTTCTTAAAATATATTATATTGGCTAGGACTTTACCAAGCTTTGTTTGTTATAGTTTTTTTTTCACTCAATACAAATCATCAATCAATTTAATCGTAGAAAAAAAATTTGAAGTTGTATTTTCCATTTTTCAAAGAAAAATGAAATGATTATTGTTAATAAGTACTAAGAATAAAGTTAAGAAAAAGAATGTCGTTTAAGACTAAACTACTATTACACTGGATAAGAGTACCAAATTTCAAGTCAATCCGTTCATTAGATGTCAGAAACTGTGTACACTAACTTGATTAACATGGTTTGGAGTAAAACGTGTTTAAAGTTTTACTAGCTGTTCTATCTTTGTAATCATAAGCTTACCTTCGATCTGTGGTTCCCGCCTCTTCGATTTGAGTTGCCTGAAGCGACGAATGTGTGTTTGTCAATTTCACAAGAGCCTAACCCCTTGGAACCTGTTCTCAATTCAAACTCAATTGCAACATTGAAATGCAACTTCAATGCTGCATTGTCTATAAACGCCATTTATGGACATGGCGTTTACTTTTGCAAACCTAGACCAGACTCATATTGGATGGTCTTCATAATTAATGTTTTTTCCTTCCAGCCACCATTGGTGTATGAATTTTGTCATACGATTCTATGAAATTAGTTTTCTAGAAATAAACGTTTTTTGTCGCAGCTACTACGACCAATTGTGCGCTTTGGAAGGCAAAATACCAGCTCACGAGCTTCAGATACCATTTAAATGGAAAGATGCATTTGATCGAACGATATTCGGCGGAAAGCTCAGTTTGAGTGAGTATCCACTGTCCGGTCCTTAGTAGCGGGCGTATTATCGAAAAAATCAGAAATAAGAAGTTTTTGTTACCTTTAATTACCCAAAGCGATTAGTACCCTGGCTTACGAGAAGCTATGCGTCCTCTTCAACATAGCTGCCCTTCAGAGCGCCGTAGCAACGACGCAGTCCCTGGAGAGTGACGAGGGATTGAGGCTGGCAGCAAAATTATTCCAGGTTTGGTGGAAATTTCAACCAACGTTCTATCAAATGATCCGTACTAACAGAAATTAGAATTTGCAAAAAAATGTTGAGACCCGCGAAATATTATTTTACATATCCTGGTTAAAACCTATACGTGGGAAAGCATTCAATAAAAAAAAGATGACCTAACGAACAATATGATATTTTAATTTCAGCAATCGGCGGGAATATTCAATTACCTAAAGGGTAACGTTATGCTCGCGATACAACAAGAACCAACACCAGACATGAGTCCTGATACTCTGGGTGCCCTCTCGGCTCTCATGCTCGCTCAGGCACAAGAGATATTCGTGCACAAAGCCATTCACGATTCGATGAAGGAGGGAATAGTTGCTAAACTGGCTGCCCAGACGGAAGAACTCTATGCGGAGGCTATGAAACAGTTTCAGAAAGAAATTTTCCGCTCATTCTGGGACAAGGAGTGGATTCCACTGGTATGGGGAGCAGCATCTAGCCGCATAACCTATTTCGTTTCATCACGTGCAACTTATATATTTTACTCGTTTAAATGTAAATCCGATTGATTTCTATTGATCCGTTATGACAGATAGCGGGGAAACAGGCCGGCTATCGAGCCATGGCGGAATTATATCAAGGTCTAGTTTGCAAAAATAACAAGGTCATCGGCGAGGAAATTTCTAGGCTCGAGGTAAGTGTGCCCCTAACTTTATGTAGATAATTGTAAAGAAATATGGTTTTTACACCAGTTTCGTAAATACGCGGTCACGTTTAAGTGCAAAAATTGCTACCGCCTTTATGATCATACGCGAAAAACCGACGATATAGCAAAATAAACCATTAAAAATCGACTGTAAGTAAAATGGCATTTCGAAACTCTTTTTGATCATGCAGTACGCGGTGGAACTGTTCAAAATTGCTCAACAGCGGTCGAACAAACCTTCGTTATTCCAAGAGTACGCGAACAAGGCTCAGAGGAATTTAACCGAAGTGAAGAAAGACAACGACTTCATTTACCACGAGAGAATACCGGATGTCAAGAGTCTAGAGCCAATCGGAAAAGCAGCTGTTGCTAAACTCATACCTCCAGCACAACCGATGAGTGCAAATTTCAAAGGTGCAAACGTCATGCCTGACGGCAGTTTTTTTGTACCGACTTATTTGCCTGAATGACTGATACTCCGAAGGAAAGGATATACATGCGACTTGACCCGTGAAAAGTTGAATTTTTCCGCATTTACTTGAAAAGTGAACTCTCTTCGAGACAAATTTCACGAAAGATTTTCACCAATCCCTCAAACGATAGGTTGTTTCGACTACGATTACGATGCATAAGTCACGTGAAATATTTCAAAGAAACATCCAATAATAATAATGTACGAGGAATAATTAAGTAACACGATTTTTTCAACGGATGTAGATGCTTTCGAAGATTTGCTGCCAGTAATGGTCCATCAGGCACTTTCTTCCTACGAAATCCGAAAGAACGAGCTCGTTAATACGAACATTTCGAAGCTTCGGGAAATGACACAAGTATTGAATAGCGTTTTGGCTAGCTTGAACTTACCAGCGGCCATCGAAGACATGAGCGGCACGGAATTGCCACAATCGCTGCTTGAGAAAGCGGCAAATGTGAGAATAGCAGGTGGTATAAAAGCCCTGGAAACCGCGATGAACGAATTGCCGGAATTGCTTCAAAGGAACAAGGACATACTGGACGAGGTATCAATGAACAAATTTCGCTAACAAGCTGATTTTCAAATGGGAGCAGCACAGTAAAATGATGTTATTCGCAAATACTATCTCTATTGTTGAAGTAATAATTGATGCATTTAGTCGGAAAGAATGCTGCAAGAAGAGCGAGATTCCGATAACCAATTGCGCGAGCAATTTAAAGAACGCTGGACAAGAATCCGCAGCAGCGAGCTCACCTCCCAGTTTACGATGAACGCCCAGAAGTATCGTGAAATCATTAACAATGCGGTCGCCGCTGACAAGGTACAGAGAAACAGTGAAATTTACGTGCATTTGGAAGCTTCAACCTACTTTTGGTTTTATTTGTACGTAATTTACTACGTTTATCGAATATCCGGGTATTCAGACTGTTCGTGAGAAATTCGAGACTCACAGAGAAGGCATGGAAATTCTAAGTATGGATGAGGCTCAGCTGATCTCCGTTGTGCCTACGGGGTCGGCTGTTCAGGAGAGCCGCTCGGTCATTCAGCTTCGACAACTCATGGAAAACGTGAGCACGGATTATCCGCAGCTTCGCACGAATCAACCGGTTCACTTGTGACTTAATTTCGTTTCCGTATTGTGCATATCCTCGTAGGTGGAAACCCTTAAGGCTGAGCGAGATGTTATAGAGAGCGAGCTCAAGTCAGCCACGGTCGATATGAAAACAACCTTTTTGACAGCTCTTGCAAAAGATGGGGTGATCGATGAACCTAATTTGTCCGTTGAGAATATCGGCAAGTGTTATGCGGCCTTGAGCAACCAAGTCCGAGACAGCCTTGCTCGTCAGGAAACATTGATAAACGACATTCAGGTAGGATTGATAAAACGTCCAATTTGAGGCTCAGATTGTTGAGTTAGAATTATAAACATTTTTTACAACTGAGCAGTAAGTTTCGCCATCTATTCATATTTATCGGAAAAAGAAACTTTACGAGAACATTTAACGGAATGTGCAATCCCTAAAATCTTATTGTTTCTATTATTACAGACTGCTCATGCAGCTTTCACTCGTGAACAGTCTGGATCCGGTAGTGCACGTGAAACGATGCTCTGCAAATTGGCCGCAGCTTACGATTCTTTCAAGGAACTAAAGAACAATCTACACGAAGGAGCCAAATTTTATAACGACCTCACGCAGTTGCTTGTTGTCTTCCAAAACAAAATAACAGATTTCTGCTTCGCTCGAAAAACTGAGAAGGAGGAATTAATGAAAGACTTAACAACGAATTTGAGCCACACTGGACCAGCTCAAACGCCGAATATTCCGTCTCATCACAGTGGTGAGTGTCTCGTTCATACTCTTGCACGCAGATATGGAAACAAAGTCAAATTTAAAGAGTAGATCGTCATACTCGCACTGTTGTTCCCAGTTTTATAGCGTATGGAATGGCTATTGTCTATCGCCAGTATTACGTCGTATATGGCCTAAAAGTCGCGCGCACACCGCGAGCTGTGGGGACACATACACGGAGAAAAATACGGCCATAAATTCTAACACTGGTTGCCAAAATTCTGATATTCAGTGCTAGAAAAGTATAGCAGTTTACTGCCAGTTCGCAATTCTAAGACTTGTGCTTATGGAAGTGCAAAAATGATTCTCACCCCGTATAGTAAAAATGATGCGTACATATTACATTTGAAACTATGCTCGCATAGGCGCGAGTCCTATATGCTATATTTTCATATAGATTTTACTTTACGTATAGCATGAATCTTCGTGTATGTATAGATTTCACTATACGCATAGCATAAATCTTCGGCGTATAGCGCAAAATATTACGAAGTTATTAGTAAAATACTCTTTATACCGTACTTTTTGTAGAATACTGAAAACTAATTGTTCCAATCACGTGGGCAAAATATTTTTTTAATACTACAAAAAATCACAATACGCCGAATAAAATGTATTATTTGTATCCGGTTTACGTGCCATATCGTAGGTTAAAGTTTAAATTACTTCATTATTACTATACCAAAATTACAATTTTTATCTTCCATTCAATACTTTTTTATATTAAATGATATTTTTTTAGAAGCATAGTAATAATTCTAAACTTCGAGGCCCCTGTTTTCTCCGTGTACGCACATAACCCAAATGACGATCGAATTTGCCCAAACAAACCTATGCTTAGTTTTGTCCAAGTGAGACTCTAATCATGTTCGGCTTTATCCACATAAATGCCAAATTATGATTGTGTTTGTCCAAACAAACCGAAATATAAATTTTATGCACAAGACTCACGATGGTTAATTGCACCGCTCATTGAGCGTAGAATCGGTACAGCTTGCAATTCGTACTCATCGTTAGATACTTACTCTTCGCCCAGACAACCACGTACTGCTCTGGTGGAGTACGCCGTACCAGTACCGTACCTGCCACGTACGTGTATACGGTACCGATACAGTTTCAGTACGCCGTACTCGGTACGTCGTATCGCTACCATGCTAGTACGGTGAGGATACGGTACCGGTATGTGTTACTGGCGTACGGCGTACCGGTGCTGTACCAGTAACGTATACGATTCCACTGCGTACCAGTCTAGTACTGGTACTAGGGTGCAATCTCGATACGCCGTAGCAATATGTAGTACGCTTGGTTATCTCGCTCCTGAAAAAGAAGCGGCGACATAACGAACCACCCATATCGTTGATTTCGGAAAGACAGTGTCGTTGCGACGGCTGAAACGAAAATATCCTGTGCGGGCACGACTAATCGTATTTGAAATTGTCGCCGCGTTGTTGGCCAGGGCAGACAAGAACCCTTCCCCGCCCCGAGCCGAAGAGAAATTTAACCGTTGTACGATCGATATAGATATAGAAGGTCGGGTAGACATCCCTACTCTCCGATTTTGATGAAAATTGGCATGTTCGTAGGGTGGATCAAAATACTTGACACCGAGTTTTTTAAATCGATAAAGCCCTATTTTTAGGGGGTCAGACGCACCCTCGAATATCGGGGTTCTTTTGTTTGTTTGGCAATAACTTTTAACAGAACGAGACACGAACAAGTTTGGAATGACAAAAATGTTTTATCTTTCAAGTGCCATATATTTGCGATGAAAACGATGCAAATCACTATAAATGTATTATGATTTATTGCAAAAATCCATTTCTTTCGTGCATAACTACGAAAGTTTTTATTTGATTGGAATGCAAAATTGCACATGGGAAGACGAATAAAAAAGTAGCGGTTACGTGTTTTGTTTTTTCAATATCTCGCATTTAAAGGGTTAAAACTACGCCTCCACTTCTTTTACTCATAGCGGCCCATAAATAACTAAGGTTTCGCGGTATTCGGTTGAATTCGTGCCCATTTCACTACGCTATTAAATATTTATGACAATTGAAATTCCTCCTCTCCATCCGCCCTTCTGATTAGGGAACTCCGCCTTTGAAGATTAGAGCATTTGTAAAAAAAAGTCCTATACTGTATTTTCCAATACTATGTCTTCGCAATGTGATACATAATGTTTATTTTAGATACGGATATTCTGCTAATCTCGTAGAATTGTGTTTTTAAACGAAATATGTTGATATGCGATATTTGTGGCGAACCCGTTATAATTACTTGTGTATGGTGTGAAAAATCTCGTTGTTTGAAAAACACTTTTTTCACGAGTTTCACGACGGTCATGCGTATAAATCCATAACAAATGTACAGTTTTGCACATTTAATTAGTAATTGAAAAGAAACAACATACAAATATAAAGTGCCATAAACTTCTAGTTTACACACTCGCTTAATGATTAAAAAAAAAGTATATTAAACAATAAATTCATCTTTATGTTTCCACCTCCATTGTTGCAAGAGAATAACGAATTCAAGCGAAAAGCGTTAAGAGAAGAGGTGAAGACGTTTTCGTGTTTTAAATATGTTATAACGTGAAGATATGAATTTTAAATAGTAAGCAGAATATCTGTGTATAAAAAAACATCAATCATCACATTACAAAGACATAATATGCAAAAGTTCAATACAGTACTGTTTTCAGCAAATGCTCTGATCCTCAAGCGTGGAATCAAGAGACGCGGTAGCGTCTTGACCCCAAGTAATAAAAAAAAATTTGAAAAATTTGAAACGCCTGCTTGTGAGCACCACCGACACCAATCACACGCCGCGACTCCTCATACAGTAAGATGGGCTTCAGCAGACGACGTTTTAACTTTGAGTCGATATTACGCAAAAACGCGGCGACGAATTGAAAATTTAATCTCATATTACCAATGAAATATGATTTTTTTCTATCGATTTTGTTTGGGTTATTTTTCGATCCGTCTACTCAATCTTGATATCTCATAATATTCAACCGAATTTCCGAAAGATTTTTTGACCACGAAATTATTCCATAGTCGTCGATTCGTTGATTCGAATAAAGTCATTTCCTATACAGAAGGGTGGGAGGAGAGGAGGATATTTCATTAATGCTTAATCGAGCCATCGAAGGGGTTCATCGGACATGAATTTAATCAGATATCGAAAAATGTTGACTATTTATAAGTCGATAATGGGAAAAAATCGAACTAGTTAAATGCAAGATACCCAAAAACAAAACGTATCCACTACTTTTTTTAATTCTCTACACGTGAGCATGGCAATCGAATAAAAACTTTCGTAGATATGCATTAAGAAATTGTATTTTTGCAATAAACAATACGGAATTTGTTTTTATTTGCATCGTTCTCACCACAAATGAAACATTTTTGCCATTTAAAAATGGTTCGTATGTTGAAAATTATCGCAAGAAAATGAAACCCGGATTTCCAAGGGTGGGTACCACTGCTTGAAGATGGAGTTCCCCCGGTACCCAGGATACGCATCGAGTATTTTGACGTACTCTACAAACATTCATTAGCAGTCAAGTACGGGGAGAAATTAAAAAACAATTTAAAAAAGAGACGAGTTTGAAAAAAGGTAGTTTTTTCGACCATAATTTTCATTTCGTGATATATTTTTTACAATTTTCAATTAATCGAAAAAAGTGCTCGTACTTGACTATTAAAGAAATCTACGGAAGCAGTTAAAATTTCAAGTCGATTGGACGAAAATTGTTCGAGTTGTGCGGTGTGCCGATTTCCAAAACGTGTTTTTGAGAAAACCATTTTTTTTTATTTTCGTGTAGATTTATTCAAATAAAAATTTACACGAAATAAGTTCAATGTATGCTTAATAAGATAACTTTTTTTCCAAATCCCAATTGAGTAATCCAGTAGACAAAAAAAAATCGGTGAAAACCTTTTCTCGGGCTGTCACAGTGGTGTCCTCCCTCAATGCAACGGGGTTACGTCTTCATAATACAGTGTTATATGTACAATTACGGTTTAATGATAAATAGATTACTCAGGTCCCAGCGGAATAAGTCAACCGGAAAACACTAATCCGCACTTGCCGTATCCAACGAGCTACCAAGGCGGCATGCCTATTCCGTACGGTGCAACTCCCGCTGCTCCTTATCCGACTTATGTGCCACCGCCGATGCCAGCCACCTACAATCCATACGCTACGATGCCGTATCCAACTCAAGGTAAATAGTAATTTATAACTTGGCGCCGAGATGCTGCCACGTCTCTTGATCACTCATATGCGCAAAGCAGACATGCTGAGAGCGCGTACATTTAAACGTCCAATCGACTGAAATTCTCGCTTTATTGTGTTCTCTTTATAGATGTAAAAGTAATTCTTACGTTTTATCATCAATTCATGATTTCTGCGAAATATAATAGATGGATAGATCGACAGGATGCTCGGTGTGTTTACGGATTCGGCGATCTCCCACGTTAAGCAGTGTTGGCCTGGGCCAGTGTTTAGACGGGTGACCGCTTGGATGTGCACTTACCTGTGCACCAAATCCCCAAGGGCAGGCAGTTTTACTGAGTTACGAAACTAATACCTTCCTCAACATTAATTTCCAGGTCAGCAATATAATTATCAGTATCCAGGGCAACAGCAACCGCAGTACAATCCTTTCGCAACGTTGCCGCGCTACACCGGACAAGGTCCACCACCCCACAACCAGAAATCATTTTTCTAAGTTACAAGTCCTAACGGTATCCAAGTATTTGAAATATTTCAGATCGGCAAGTATCGGCACGGCCGAATTATATTTTATCGGCACGAAAGTATGTCACAAAATGTAGGGCGAGCGCTTTAACAATGAATTTCAAATTTCGCGTCCAAGTCGAGCCGTGTACTTTTTTCAACAAGCAATTATACAAAATCTCTCTAATAATTTTGCTAAACGACGAGTCTTTGAAACACAAGCTTTATATAAATTAATGAATTGCCTTTCGAATCCAGTGAAATTATCAATCGAAAACATTTCTATGCTGATTATCAATAATGCCGCTAAATCGTGTATAAATTATTTTTAACGGATTACAAATGATCCGGAAGACTTGAATCGGATGAGCCTTATTCGAGGGTATTATTAAAAACTGTTATATATATAATCTGCTGGAGGAGTTAAAGAGGAACAAGTTTTAATACATTTCAATGTATATTTTTCAGCACTAACGATTATTCGATGATATTGGGGTTGAGGGTTATTCCAGAGGCAATTAAATCGATATGTGAAATTGTTCTTGTTCATTGAGAAACAAAGAATAAATATATTACATACGACACGCGTAACGCAATCTTTATTCATTTCTTATCCATACGTGTCTCGTACACTGATGTAACAAATAAGCGCTACGATGTGATGAAAGAATGATTACACCATTGTAAAAATCACGTACTGCCTGTGAAAAAAGTTGAGTTTCGATTCAACTAGATAAATTCCTCCATAGAGGAGTCATTGCTGAAAAATATGACGTCCGGTATATTTTTTTTCGTACTTCATGTATCCGCAATCATAGGGGTGTCTCAATATAATTCTTTCACGGGGCATATGTTTTTCGGAATTTGAATGCTAATTATTTCAGCCACCACACTTGACCTCGTTGTCTTGCAGTTTTATAAACAATCCGTATTTAAGTACTATTTGCTGACATTTCCGCGACCTTACGTACTTTCATTTTTTGGGTTGAAACGAAGATAACATCTGTTGCAAAACATATATATATATATATATATGTGTGTGTGTGTGTGTGTGTGTGTGTGTGTGTGTGTGTGTGTGTGTGTATATATACACATACATACATACATATATACTACCTCGAGCGTAAATTCCGAACGAACTAACAATTTATCGTCGGCTCAGAAGAAGTGCGATAAGTGGCATGCAAGACAGAAAAATTGATCCTTCTTCAACCAATGTACTTTTTTTCAGAGCACGGAATAACGGATAATTTTTCCTTTTCTTCTATTATAAGTTCCATTTGGACTTGAAAAAAAATGATAAGCGGAATAAGCAGTAACATTTTTTTTGTACATAAAAGTACGGAAGGTTGAGAAATTCGGTAGAACCGTTACAAACAGATAGTACCTTTAATTTATTTACAAATTTTATAAACAACTGCGGTAAGTCCGAAGACTGAAGTACCGTAGAACAGAACCCCATACATACGCGATTTTGTCGGAAGTCCTAAACTCGTGAATGAATCGATGTCAAAGAATATGCGCGTCGTCACCTCATTCGTCAATAGCAATCTCACTTTTATCGTGAGAAGCAACAAAACGTTGCTAGTCGTCGATGTACTAGTCTTTGGAGTGTCGGCTACTTGCACTTGAACTGCGTGAGCGACGTTTAAATTTAGCCTGGGCTGATAAGTCCTCCCCTGCTTTATTATCATCTTTGTTATTTCCCACTGGAGGATCGATGGAACGAATTTCTGCGTTATTCGTCTTTTTATTATCGTCGTTGGAACGTTTATCTTGATGCTTCGGAGTTTCCTGAGGAGACGATTTATCGCGTTTCGTTGAATCTCGTCGCTTTGGCGAATAATTACGTCGGTTTCTCCTATCTCTGCTACTTCGACGACTGTTGTCACGGTCCCTGGATCTACGGCGATCCCGGGATCGAGAACGACCGCGTCTTCTGCCTCGATCTCTCGAATCTCGACGGTTACTCCATCTATCGGCGTGTGCTCTGTTAGAGTCTCGATTCGGCGATCTTCGGGCCTCCCTGTGCCTTGCTTCTGATTTGTCCTGAACATTGGTGCCGTTCCTCGGAACGCTCTTTAGCTCGTTGTTTCGATCTTGCGATGCACGGTGCGCATCTCGATCGCCTCTACCGCCAGTCAACGCTGTTTGATTGTTTTCTCGTCGCAAAACTGCCTCCGGTATTCGATCGACGTTACTGCTGGGACCCTCACCGGCTTGTCCAGCCTCGTTAGGATCTTCCACGAACTTTCGTTTCTTCTCCGATTCACGGTTTTTATTTTCATCGTCCCTCTTTAGGCGCTCTTTTTCTATTTTCTGCAGGACGAAATAATTTTTCACTCGTTTAAACCCTTTTCTGCTTCACAATTCTCACATTAATTACGCAGCTTGAATGATTGGAAAATTATTGTATTCCAAAAAAATAGCTATTTTGTTATGAATCAAAGAATACTTGTATACTTTGTATTTTAACAGAGATTTATTTAAATGTTGCAAATGAGAGTCTTTTAGACAACTTTCAGTTTCAACAGTGTCATGATTAACGGGTTATTGACGTATTGCAGTTTGGAAATGATTACATTTTTAGACCAATGTACTTTTTTCGTTATAGAGTAAACTCGTAACTTCAATTCATAATGATTTTTACGTAATATTGGTCCCGTTTGTTGTGCATATTGTAACGTCATTGAATTCCGCTGGACATGTTTGAAAAAATATATTTTTTCAACTGATTTTTTTTCCGTCGTGGCTTTTGACAAAGAGTAAAAATTTTCTCTGGGCGATTGTTTCAGCATCGTTATTAATAATGTAAAAACGCTCATGCTAATTCACTGAAACACAATTATAGTGTTTCGTTTGTCATATATGACCGTTGACAATACCAGTGATGTTAAGTACCTGGAATTCGTGCAGTTTGATGGTACGATTCTGCGCTTGCTTCCAATGGGGCGGTGTCATGCTCCTTGAACGGCTGCGCGAGGGAGTGTGATATCTCTACGAATTATCAATTGAATCAATTATAAACAATTTCGTTCAATGCAATAGAGACATTTGCGGCTGAAAAAAATACTATGGAATGCACTAACAAATACTCCACGTCCTTTAAACACACGTCCAGCTTTTCTATGACTTCGCATACGGTCTCTGCCATAATGCTGGGTTCGGAATTCTTTCTGATTAGCATTGTTGGTCGGGCCTGCCCGGTACAAGAATTTATTCGCAGGCACTTCGGGAATTTCGTCCGGATCAATTTTCGTGACGGATGCGAGAGGATGAGCTTTTGCGTCTTCTTCTTCTTCGTTGGAATCTTGAATCTCGCCATCCTCGGATTTACTTTTCTTTTTGCTGAAATAATTACGTATATGAATGGGCGTGTGTGCGCGCGCGCGCGCGCGCGCGTGTGTGTGTGTGTGTGTGTGTGTGTGTGTGTGTGTATGCATGTGTACCTTCCCACATATTCATATTCGACTTTGTGATTTTGTCTGCATGCGTATGTAATTTTTACTATTCGTCCTACCTTCTCTTCCGTTTCTTCTTTTTCCCCTTACCCGAATAAGAATCGGAATCGCAACCCGAGGGACTTGCGTCCTTGGATTCGCGTTTCTTAACTGGGAAATAACATTTTTTTTTCTCATTTCAAGGCATCATTTCCGCAGTTAGGAATTATTCGATAAAATTACCTCTGTTTTTAGTCTTTAGAACAAGTTCTCCACAATTGACGACCTTGGCGTCTTGTAACGGTCGAGACATGCGATCTACCGGAAGTCCCTCTATATGTGTCACGACTTCTTGGCCTGATACAACCTCTCCAAAAACCACATGCACACTGCCAACAGAGAAGTAAAGGGGCATTGTATTTAGCCATAGTACATAAAAAAAATTGCGCGTCACAGCAATTTGCGTTGTGATTATGTTGTTTACTCACTTGTCGAGATGAGGAGCCGGTTGCGTTGTACTACAACAACAAAACATTATTAAGGGGATGAGTGACGGAGTGAAAGTGCCAGCTTTCATTGCTCATTGTGTTGTAGTATCGATGCACAGAGACCCCTCCCTTGCGACTACACAGAAATAGCGCTGAGTTATTCATTCCTCAAGACTGATTCATTTTTTAAACGAAATCTTGCTGATTCGTATCTTAAGGGTTGGAAGCCAATCAATCCTAGTAAGCTTTTGACAATTTCAATGGTGTTAGAATTTCACTAGAATAATAAAGGAATGTTGAGGGGTTAGGCTACTGTGAAAATTTCAAAAATTCGTTCGTCCCTTGAGGGTACACGCCAATTGAAGAGAAAGGTGCAGCATATGGTGCAGCTATCGCAAACTAAAGGTAAACTTATAACTACAACGGTAGAACTGCTTGTAAAACTTAAAACCCGTTTTTCTCGAAATTGTTTCTCAAAACCGTGAACGAGATTTTTCGATATATAATGAACGGATTGACATGAAATTTTGTACACTTATTCAGTGTAATAATAGTCTAGTCTTGATCGACGTTTTTCTTTTTAACATTAATTATGTAATTGTTCCTCAGAATCACGAAAGAAAAAATCCAAATAGTTTTTTGTAATGATTGAAACACGATGACGAAAAAATCGGTAAAGTCTTAGCCAATAATATTTATGTTAAGAAAACTCTTTTTTTTTTGTTTTAGATTAACAAGGTAGCCGATTTTGGCTCAATAGTACACCATTGAGCCTATTACGTTCAAAGGTCCTTCACAAAATTTGTTTACAACTTCTTTAATTATTAATATTTTATGAAGATTGGTACACAATTTTGTTAATGTGCATACCAATAATTGTCCAAACGGGTTTTCAATCATCTGAATTATTTCTTCAGATAGTTTTTTTTCACACCCCTCATTTTTGCGTAGTCACAATAGCCTAACCCATTAGAGGATTGTACACTGCAACTTCGCTGTGAAAAATAAAGTTCGTAAGTATGATCTACTAGCCCAGGGTATACGTTGTGGAAACAGAGGATTGATGCTCAGTCTGGTGTTTTACAGCTGTAGAGAGTTTAAAGACTATGGAAATATCATTTCTTGTCGATTTCTTCGTCAACAGCCACATAACACCTTGGGCCTGTGTTAATTGCTTTACTAAGAACGTTACTCCTGTGGCAACAGTATTTTCAGCTACGAGTCTGCGCTACCAACGTAACCGTGAAATCTTATAGTTTTTATTTCCACCACAAGATTCGTATTCACTTACATGAAAAACTGTGAGCCGTTGGTATCAGTGCCACGATTGGCCATGGACAATAAGAACGGTTTGCCATGTTTGATATTGAAATTCTCATCTGAAATAAATTATATTGTTAACAGAGATGGAAATAATATCAATATCAATGAAAAAGTCAAAGTTCTTTATTGTACCGGGAAAAGTTCCGCCATAGATAGATTCACCGCCAGTTCCATTTCCTACTGAAAAATCACCACCCTGAATCATAAAATCCTTGACAACTCTATGAAAAATAATTCCCTTATAGTGCAAAGGTTTTCCGGTTGTTTTTCCAAGTCCGCTGTCTCCTGTACAGAGGGCACGAAAGTTTTCAGACGTTTTGGGACAAGTGTCGGCATAGAGCTCGAATATAATGCGGCCCATCGGCAAACCGCCCACTTCAACATCGAAAAAAACCCGCGGATTGACTTGAGCCATGATCGGAGATCACTGCACTTTCGATCCTGAAATGAAATCATGTAGTCAGAGTGCATTGCCACGGATTTCCAGTGATATCGAAGCAATTCTCAAAAACAAAAACATTATTATTTTTCTGTAGGAAGGGATCGATAAAAATAATAACGCCAAATCGGTAAGACCGATCCACCGCTAAAGCGATAAGGCAAATAAAAATGCATGTTGTTTATCGTAAAGAAATCAATTAGTACTCACGATTACTGTGCCCGAAGAGGCGGTCGCGCGGGTCTTATAAAAATGCCCGCCTTTCTTATTCACGCTATTATTCACGATTGTCTGAAGATCTAATGAAACACGAAGACTAAACGTCCGAACACATACAAGTAGCACAGGTATCTGAGTCGAGTTTATCAGCTAGTACGCCTAAAAACAAAATGCCGAAGCCAGTTCCAGTCTTCCTGCCATGCACACTCGAAGCCATGAATGATAGAGGAAGCAGTCGGAACTGTGACCCGAAAGTGGCCACACAACCGAGGAAAATACAGAAATCCGCAAGGTGCGCTGTCGTCGAAAATATAAAAGGTAGTGGGGGTATCGCGCCCCGAAAAATTCTATTCTACGATATTTCTACATAATAAATGGCTTAATCAGCGTAGAAATGTTTGTGACGATGAACATTGTAATTAGCACGTTTGTTGGATCATCATTTCTGAAAAAAAGTAAATCCCATATACGGTAAGTTTTGTATCAATAGTCATATTACCCGAGAAAGTTCACTGGAAAATGCATTTACTGATTATAACAAAAAATACAGATATAATCGTTGTATTCATAAGTTTACCTTCAACCTACAATTCACGCACCATATGTTGGACCTTTCTCTTCAATTTGAGTTGCCTCAGGCGACAGACGATTTTTTTAAATTTTCACAGTATATAGCCTAACAAACGTATTCGTAGATGTTCCTTGAGGAATACGGGTGTTAAACATTTCTTGTTCTGCACGTTTCCATGATACAAGGGAACGAAATCCAGCCACTACTTGACAAAATCAAATAGCGTTTATGCGGTAGTAGATATTTGGTTATTTCAACGCTTCTATAACCCTGCGTAACACAATGGACTCGAGATACAATCTCCGAAGCGCCATATTTACTCATTGGAAAAACCCTCCTTTGATGCTGTCCGATAGTTGTGTATTTTTAATTATGAAGCACGTATTTTTTTTCGCCACCAGAAACAACAAAAAAAGACCAGAGATTTGAAAATTCATGAACTTTACAACGTAAGACTTGCACTTTGCGCTTATAAAAAAGCTTCTCTTTCATTCTTCAAAATAATGGTATACTTTTTGTAGCCGACAATAATGTCAATTTTTTTATCAACAGTGTCAACCTTCCTCGTCAAAACGACGACAAACAAATTTAAAAGTATTCAAAATTACGGACGTTATGATTTTTTTACGGAAGTCATTCATTGTTGAAAAACCTCTTCGAGAAACAAGATTCATTTATAAAAAAACGTTGCAAAATGCGACTTTATCTGACTAGCACGTATTCTTAATCCTTCAACGGAAATTCCGCATTTAATTCTTAAAACAATCTCCATTGCAGCTGAAAGTACCATTTTCTGAAGTTGGCCGGGTGGCAAACACCCAGTATACCCGAAAGAGTGCTTCCACATTGCTCGTGATTTCCAACGAGCGATGAACGATATCCAATGGAAAGTTCACTTTCCGAAATAGCTTAGGTCCCATTGGATATCGCTCGTCGCTCGTCGCAAATCGGGTGTAGTGTACGATTTGCGACGAATGCGATCTGCACCGTATTTGTAATAGATTATCCTTGAGAAATAAGGATTCCCTTGTTCTTTGTTCCGTAGCGAGATTCTGTAACTCGGTAGCGACAGTTTTCGTTACCATTAACTAGCGACAGCCAATAAGCGGCTCCCTTTCTTCTGTGATCGCACATGCCATTGGCTGTCGCTAACTAACGATAACGAAAACTGTCGCTACATCGTTCCACGTATCCAATGACGTGAGTTTGCGCGGCATATTTAAAACAATACTGCAACACAAATTTTTATTTGGAAGTATCTTTTAATCGTACAAAGTTTTTAATTAGTTATGAATGAACCGACACTTTTATTTGTTAATGATGGTAACATAAACAATATAAAATATTAACATTTATAATGCAAATATTTTTTTATGACAACATTTTTAACTTTAGGAACACGATAATTATTTTTGTTCTCAAAATATTGAACAATACTGTTTTGTGGTGTTGGCATATGTCTTCTTATTATAGGGGACAAATATTTTTTACGGAAAATTATTCTGTCTAAATTTCAATGCAGACCCTGCAGTGTTAAAAGTTGCAATTTTAAAACCCATTATCTCCCAATCTAAATAGTCGACTGTTCTGAAATTTCACTCAAACATGCATAATGATATGAACAATGTCTGGTTAAAATTTGAACAAAATCTATAGAAAACACGATTGCGCGCTCGTACTACCTTAAGGGGGGAAACCATTTAAAAATATGAAAAAAATCATTTTTTTTCTTTCCATAAATCGATAGTTCCATTTCTTAAGAATATTGTGTCGAATTTTTAAAGCGATATTCTCAAGAATTGCCTGAGCTTTTGCGGAAAAACTCCAAGAGCAAACTGCCGAGTAGACGCCGTGTGCGGCCAAGGACGGCGGTGCATGCGTCCTTCTATACTTCGTCTTGCTCCGATCTTTTATGTTTCGTAGTCGTACGCGGTAGGGCCCATCGTTCTTGATGGGAAGCGTCGCAGGTACTTTAAAATTCACCTTGGACCAGTTGTGAACTCAAAATCTTCTCAAAATGCCCGCGTACCGAAAAGGTTCTCATGCAACACCTAAGGGACCCTCGCGGAAGAGAATTTTTTTGGAAATCAACATATTAATCGTAATACGGAAAATAATGGAGGGCATAGTGCCAATGCCAAAAAACTTTTTAGTGCAAGCACTGATGAAGTAAGTTGGAATCCCCAGTTGACCTATCGGTTTATTGAATTTCGGGTCAGAAAGCCCGTAGAGAGCAGCAGCAGGAAAATTGTTTTACGAGGAAGCCGAATCGCGGATTAGGCGGTAAGACATCAAAATCATTAAGTTTTCCCTTGTTGAAACTTTGAGCGCGTTTTTCTCAAAACTATATTTTTCATAACTGCTGGAGCGATTACTCACAAGCTATTCAACCGATTTTGGTGAAATTTGTCACATATCTTCCTTGTACCATCAATTTGTCGATGAACCTAAATGTTAATTTCAATTCCAAAAATAAACTTACTTTTGTCCGTAAATATAGCAAAAATTTCATGAAAAATCACAAAATTGACTGTACTAAGCTATAATGTCGTGAATGTGGCATATATTGCCAAAATCCTGCTTCAGCGACAGCGTATGGGTGTTACCTTTAAGAATCCTTGAAAAAAAATAGTTTCAGACAATTACAGTGCGGGGGATAACTCCAGCAGTGCGGAAGCTTTTTGAGCGACTTCCTCTGAACATCGATGTACACGATTGGCAATTTGCATTTAAAAAAATAATACAATATTTTTGCATCCTTAAAACAGCAAATAAAAACACACAAAGTGAATAATTCCATGAGTATTTTTTAAATGAAAAACAAATCACGAAAAAACTCTGATACTTTACCTTCTAAATGGTCTTTCCCCCTTAACTCGGTTAAACGAGAGTTGGGGAACCAGGTTGGAATCCTCATTCCTCAAGGAACATCTATGAATACGGGTGTTTAGTGATCGGATGCGGAAGTGTATCGTTCTAGGGTTAACAGCTGAGGCCCGGTTCCACAACTTTCGGTTGACCGAGTAAACCCAAAGTTAATGCGCTAAGCATGGGGCTATTGGTCCATTCACCTCACACTTTGGTTAAGCTGGTTCGCCCTTCAACCAGAATGACCATCGGTAGAAAAAACTGCGGTCATTTGACCGTCTCTCTGGTGGGCATAGTTTAGGGGATTTTTAGGGCGGGGGCGGAAACGAAATCAGTTCTGAGGGTACATTGCAGCAACCATCTGGCAACACTGTTATAAAGTATTTTCGTCAGATACGCCCGCTTCTCTAACGATTCTGTCGTACTCGATGTCAACTATATAACCTAAGAAACCGTTGCTAATAGCCAATTAGCTTTTGCAAAACATTGGAGAATCCACGGCAAGAAGAATAACTTATAAAAATAGTCAAGTCCGTCGAGGGGAGTCGTTCTCGTTAGAATTTGAGAAATATTCAAACAATGGATAGCGTCGAAATGAGTGATCTACAAAAATTGGAGGAAAGTGCCAAGGCGACGGGTACGAAGCACGTTATAAACATGCTTCAGAGACCAGGTCAATTGGAGAAGGTTGAGCAGTACAAGCGGAGAATAGGACGTAAAAAGGCCTCGGTAGAAACGATGCTCAAAACAGCTATGCAGAGCGAACTGGACGGAGTCAAAGTAGGTTTCAATCAGTTGCAAAGTTCCCTGCAGATAATTCGTCTGGTCAAGCAAGAGCTGGATCTAATAGGTGAATCCTTCGGAGCTGCCGTGGAACTGAGCACTAAACTACAAGCGGTACAGGATGAGAATATGCGTCATTCGCAGTACGTGACTGCTAAAGAAAATCTCAAACACATATTTACGGTGCCGGAGAGCGTGGAGAAAACCAAACAGTGGATAAACAACGGCGAGTTCCTGCATGCTCATCAGAGTCTCATGGATCTTGAAAATTCTCGCGACGACTTGCTCTACGAACTTCACAAGCTTCCCAACCAGTCGGTGCCCGATACGCTGATGCTGAAAGCTTACTTCGAGGATGTGGAGATGCTCTCGAAACTCATGGAGAAGCAAATAAAACTAGTGCTAGGCCGTACGCTCAATACGGTAAGAAAAGAGCCTACTGTTATAGTGACCGCTTTGAGAATAATCGAGAGAGAGGAGAAAGCGGATCATTTTGCCAATCAAAGATACAAACAGAGCGGTTTCATGCCACCCGGCAGACCGAAGAGATGGAAGGACATAGCGTTCCAAGTGCTGGAGAAATCTGTCTCAAATAGGATAGAGGGAACTCAAGTGGACGAGAGAGCGGATAATAAGATGTGGTTGGTCAGATATCTGGAATTAACTAGGCAATTGATACTGGAAGATCTCCGAGTCGTTAAGACTCTTTGCCAGCCTTGTTTTCCGCCAAAGTATGAGATAGTACAAAAATTCGTGTGTATGTACCACAACAGCTTGTCCCTTCATCTGGAGGACATAATAGCGGGAGGATTGGAGGGTAACGAATATGTTTCGCTGCTCGACTGGGTAATAAATACGTACACAGGTAACGAGTTGATGCAGCATCCGGAGCTGAACATAGACACGAGCAACATTGGGCCCCTCTTGAGCGACCAAGTGATAGAAAATTTGCAAGAGAAATATTTGGGTAATATGCGCCAGAATTATGAGGATTGGATGAAGAAGACTTTGGAAACGGAAAAGGTGGATTGGTGGAGCGGTATATTGCCGGAAGGTACGAGTCAAGATACTTACTACCACACAGCTGCGCCGGTCATCATTTTCCAAATGATCGATCAGAATCTTCAAGTTACCAAGACCATAAGCGGCGAGTTGACGGCAAAGGCGCTACTCCTCTGTATAGAACAAGTGAGCAAGTACGGATGTATGTATCGTCAAGCGATACAAGACTTCAAGGGCAGACACTTTGAGGATCGTAGTCAAGTACCTTACTTCACGCATCACATGATAACTGCTGTAAACAATTGTCTTCAGTTCATCGAGTTGGCCCAACAGATGAAACAATTGTACTGGGTTGCGACTGTGAGTGACGACGCAGCGATCAAATTCGAAACTCTCCTTGCTACTTTTCAACAATTGAGGAACGAAACTGCTGCGATACTTCTGGAAGAATCGTTCTTAGATCTGGAGCGTCAATTTCAGGATCTGCTCACTCCAAAGTGGCTCGCTTCTCCCATACCTGTGTCCACCATATGTGTCACGCTCGAGGATTACTTTCAGGATTACAATCATCTGCGACCGAAGAATTTTGAGTACATCATAACGGAAGCACAAAATTTGATCGCTAAAAGATACATCGTGGCCATGTTGCAGCGAAAAATTTCCCTCAAAACATACGAGGACTGTCTGACTTGTACCTCAAAGATAATGACCGAGGCAGACGAGTTGAAGAATTTTTTCGTTCGTATCGCACCCAAAGTTGGGAATTTCGATTGTCCCTTCGAGACAATAAAACGGCTCGCCGAAGTACTACGTTGCGAGGATTCCGAAATTCTGTCCCTTGATCTGCACTCTTTGGTGGAAAAGTATCCGGACATGACGGAGGATCATTTGGTTCGATTGTTAAGCCTGCGGGGTGATATATCGCGAAGCGAGGCCAAAGAAAAAGTCTCGTATATACTGGAGGCGCAGAGAAACAGAAAAACAATCCAGCCTATTTCGAACAGTATATTCAAACACATAGTAATACAGGATAGCTTCCTTAATTGGAAACCCTAAACAGGAGGAACAATTCGAAAAACTTAGGAATCACTTTAAATGGAAGGAACATTTTGTTCGCGTACTCGTGCGTTTGTGCTAATTTATGAAACAGTGAGATTGAACATTATTCAAAGGGATGTCAGTGTATTTATACATGTGTATGTACGTGTGTATAAGCAAATGCCTCATGTACAGTAACGTATTTAAAAAAAAGCGAAACACGTTCAACAAAGTGTATATAACAATTCATGACTATAGACTGGAGAAAAAACTTGCTACAAGCTGATAAGAAAATGTACATAAATGTATCGCACGTTGAGTATCTGTAATTTGTTTTTGGCATTCTCATTTTTCTGCTGTATAAGGAGAATTAAGATTTGATCATAAAACTCCTTAAATTACATGATTCGAGGCAGTATTGTTGTCTAGAGTGCTGTTTTGATGGTGATTTTTAGGATGGAATGACAAAAAAATATATAAAAAAATAAATACACATGTTTATTGATCGTTCAAGAATATGTACAAATAAAAAAAGATCATGTACTTTTGTACGTTTGTTTACAACGGTGCGTGAAAACTCCCCCAATTGACGACCAGTGCTGTGCACATATGAATCTGAAAAAAAACCGAACATTCTTAATCTGTATGAGTGTTGTGAAGATTGATAGCCGATTCAGAAAAAAAATGTCTACAAAATGGCGCCATGCAAATTTTGATTATTATTTTTTGACCATTCTAAAAGCCAGATATGAAGGGAAAAACGTAATTTCGACTGAATTCTGCTACTGACGTTAAAAAATAATCTACTGAAGTTGGATGCTAAATCTGAGCTCAATGGGCCAATTCGTTATCGAGATAGCGTGCTTGCCGATTTGAAAAGCATAGATTCGAAGAAAAAAACGCGTTTATAGTTGCTGCGTCTCGACGGCGGTACCCGAGCGTACGCCTTACAGTTTCTATAACTCTGCTAATTTTATGAGTATTATTAAACGGTTTTCACAGACGTATTCAGAGAGATTTGTAAAATAATAAACTTGAAATGGAGAAACATTTTTTCCAATTTCTAGACAATATTGCCTTAATGGGCTAATAGAAATTTGAAAGTCGGTTGAGAAATACTTTGCGAGCAAATGAATCGGTGTGCTGATCTAGTGGTTAGCGTGCTGGCCTCTGAACCAGAACATCGGGAGGTAGCGGGTTCGAAATTCAGTCTCGTAGTCCGGGGAAAAATTAATATGGGCGTGACGTAGCTCCAGTTCGACACGGATGTCGCACACACGGACCGGTACGTGGGTGTCGTGTGCGTATGACTGTAGCCTGAGATTTATTTCTCGCAATGCAACTAGCTCCGAAACTGGGAAGCTAACCTGGGACCGGCTGTATTGATATAGGTTTTCCGCAGTTTCCCTATACCCACGGCAGAAATGTCATGGTAATGCGGTACAGAGGGGGAATAAGTCGGCTGCGGCCGCAAGGTGGTGAACTGAAGTGGAAGATGGTGGGGAACGCAATAAGGGGACGGACTCCGTATAAATGGACGGTAAAAAAAATAATTTATGAGCAATAATGCTGAAATAATAATTGCCTTTTGCAGCCAACAACACTAATGGCCTTATTCCATTTTTATCTCCGCGTAAGTTTCACGTTGATGGCGCAATGGAATATTTCATATTGCTTAAGAAGCTGTACCACGTGACATATGATCGGGAGAGAAAGAGCTGACATTTTCGAACAGATATTTCTCAGATACCAATAACATTTAGAACAAGATGAAATTGTCAAGTTCTGCCTCGGTAAATTTCAAAAGTCTGATGCTTTGTTTTTCCTTAAAAAAAAAAACCGTGTCGCATTGACATGTCAGGTGGTACAAATTCACCTCGCTTTAAGGGCATGTACAAATACAAGATAACCTCACAAATATTCTAAACCCAGTTTTCTCATAGGCTGGTAATTTTTTAGGCAAAACAAAGCATCATCCTCTGGCGAATTTCCTGACGCAGAGCGTGACGATCTTCTTTTGCCCTAAATATTATTTATCTCCGAGAAATCTGTGTTCGAAAATGTTAGCTATCTCTCTCGCACTCATGTCACGTGGTACACCTACTTCCCCAGGTAGCATGGATGTCCAATTGACGCCATAAGCTGACATTTTCAGGTTATCTTTAAGACATTACCGTAAGGTAACTATTCGACATGTTTCAAACGACATCCCGTTTAATGTTGTCGTGAAGTTATCTTTTATATGGTATCTTTTGGCGGTGAAAACGGATGTCTTAACGGCGTCACAAGCTGTTATCCAATTGATAGCTATTTTCAGGAATCAAAAAGTTATCTGTCTGCTGTTATCTATTGCATCTAATTAAACGTTGTTCAAAGGATATCCTAAAGAATAATCACTTAAGATGTCTTTTTCATGATGTCTTTCGGACATCGCTGATGTGCTGTCTTTTTGACGTATTTGGAATTGGCGGGAGATAGCGAAAAGGCATCCAAATGTTGTCCGAAAGATGACACTTAACCCTTTAACTGTCAGTGACACACATAGGGCAGGAAAAAGTCGTGCCACTTTTGTGTCATGACACATATGTGAGCATTTGAAAAAAAAACGTTTTTATGAGATCAATTTGACCGTAATTCCGTAAATCATCGTTTTTGTAAGGTCCCTGAATCCGATTCTCAAATCGGATTACCAAAATTCGAATGGCGGATCCAATATGGCGGATGCAAATTCTAAAAATCGTTTGATTCCGACGAAAGTAAGTACCTCGTGGTTTTCGAGTGTGCTGAATCGGAATCAGAAATCGGATTTCCAAAATTCAAAATGGCGGATGTAATATGGCGGACGCAAATTCGAAAAATAGTTCAATTCCGACGAAAGTGAGTATGTGATGGTTTTCGAGGTCGCTGAATCCATATGTAAAATCGAGTTTCTAAAATTAAAAATGGCGGACGCAAATTCGCAAAATAGTTTGATTTCGACGAATGTGAATATGTTTGGGTTTTTGAGGTCGCTGAATCCGAATCTGAGATCGGATTGCTAAAATTCAAAATGGCGGATTCAATATGGCGGGAGAAAATTCTAAAAGTAGTTGGATTTCGACAAACTTTGTATCTAGATGTTTGTGGTAGCAAATTTGGAATTTGATTCCTGACTCTAAGTATCTGAAGTTCGGATACATTATGACGAACAAAAATATAGAAAACCCTTTATGACAAATGATCCATAGTACAAAATGTAAAAGAATATTTTGTTGGTTTTATATTCCGCTCTTTGCCGAACACAGAGTCACGAATCGAGGACGTGGCGGTTGTTCCCTCCGATTTTGTATTTTTTTTGTGCATTTTGTATTTTTAAAATTTGAAATTTATATTTTTCATTTTATGTTGGGTATTTTTCCGCATTTACACACACACAACACACACACACACACACAAAACACACATATATATACAGGGTGAGGCACATATAGTGTTACAGAGCAATAGCACTCAAACTATTGATCATATGCAAAATTGCATGGAGACTAGATACAGGAGCCTAAACTCGGCATAAACTTCGGCTACAATCGCGCGAAGGGTTGCGGTGCGAGCTAGCACTCGACAACAGACCGAACGCGAATTTGACGTCACATTGAATTTTGTTTTCGTAATTTTCATATGGAAAATACTCTAATAATAATATAATAATACTTTTACGTGACAATGTTTGTGTGTGTGTGTGTGCGTGTGTGCAGTTTTCAGTTAAGTTTCAAATATATAAGTTGACTTAATTTTTAATTTGAATACTCTTCGGCTCATGCGTAAAGTAGTATTTTAGTACGTTAGGTCCACTATTATACTCCGTAAAGAAAAAAATCACGGGAGTACGCTTAATAATTTAATTTTTTTACGAACTGTCGTATAAAATTAGTATCTTACAAAAAAAATCACAAAAACCAAACCAACTTTTAAACCACTGAAAATCGCATAACATACATGGGGGTTCAACCGATAGGTATTGAGGTCCCCCATCCTTATGCGTCGTTTGCTCCACCCCTCGCGTTACACTCGGTATATTTCTGGGCTCGTGCATCTCACTACTATGCTATAGCGTAGTAGTGAGAAGGCTCTGTACTCTATGCATACTGATTAATGAGATATCAAACATGATGGGGTAAACGCGAAAGGTAAAGAACTTTAAAAACTTGTAGGCACATGTAAAGGAATATTGGCAATTATAATAAATGAAGATTGAACGTTTAAAAGTTAACAATACTTATTTATTAAGAATATAATGACCATCGAGTTATTGACCGCGTTCGTTCTGTGTCGAGTGAAGCTAGCCCGCAATCCTTCGCGCGATCGCAGCGCCATCCCTGTTACCTTCATTTTTGCGCACGCTTTTTTTATCGTTTCCCCATTGGAGTTTAGGCTCCTGTATCTAGTCTCCATGCAAAATTGTTTCAGACAAAAGTTTCAGTGTTCGAGAAGGCCGTCATACTGGACCACTCAATTTTTTTATCGGTGGAGGCGGTGAAGCTACGTCAAGGTCAACTCCACTTTTTTAAATGGAATGGTACATTTTTTTCAACCATCTTGTGGAGCACCTCACGCCGTATAAAAAACATCATGGGCTCAAAGTCGTATAAGGTCATTCAAGGTCACCTATTAAAATGAAATACAAATCTAAATATCTCGGATCACTACCAAATATTTGGTAGTGATCCGAGATATTTAGATTTATATCATCGATACTGACCTTGAATGACCTTGAACGACTTTGACCCCCGATGTTTTTTATGCGGCTTGAGGTGCTCCACAATATGGTTGAAAAAAAATGTACCATTCTATTTTAAAAAGTGGAGTTGACCTTGGCGTAACTTCCGCGCCTCCACCGATAAAAAAATAGGGTGGTATAGTATGACGGCCTTCTCGAATACTGAAACTTTTGTCTGAAACATTTTTGGATATGATCAATAGTTTGAGTGCTATTGCTCTGTAACACTTCATGTACCTAACCCTGTTTATATATATATATATACTTTTTGATGCCGTTTGGATGTCGTTTTGTCAACTTTTAGATACCTGTGGCATCTTGGCATTCTTATGCCTTTAAGAGGATATCGGATCTAAAAGTTGTCCAAAAGCATCCATAAAGTTGACAAAACGACATCCAAACGGCATCAAAAAGTTCTATCGAATGGATATCTATTGATTGGCGATATATATGTGTGTGTGTGTGTGTGTGTGTGTGTGTGTGTGTGTGTGTGTGTGTGCGTGTGTGTGTGTGTGTGTGTGTGTGTGTGTGCGTGCGTGCGTGCGTGCGTGCGTGTGTGTGTGTGTGTGTGTGTGTGTGTGTGTGTGTGTGTGTGTGTGTGTGTGTGTGTGTATGTATGTATATATATTAATTTCTTTATATAAAATAAACTTATTAATAGTTTAGGATATTTAATATAGCCCAATATTACCTATTCTTAGTTATTACATGGTAAACATGGTTAACAACCAAAAATAGGTAAAATTGGGCTATATTAAATATTCGAGACTATTAATAAGTCGATTTTGAAAAAGAGATAGACAGGCAAGTATTATGACGGGTTTAAAGAGGGGCGGGAATTAAATGTTAGCTGGTAATGAAAAATAAAATGTAATTTAATATTTCTAAACAATACATTCATTCTTTGTAACTTTCTTTTTGTTTGTAATATTCTTGAATGAAATTAAAATAGTTTTAACAAACCTCCTTTTCCGGTATACTATCAGCACATTCTTGACTGCCTTCAATATAGTCTGAACGTATGATTCCAATGACGACAACTCGAACTCTGTTAAACTGGGTGTCGTGATCGGTTTGTTGCCTGTTGCCGTTCAAGCCTTGCGTGAAGCCTTTAGCGATGTCTGGCTTTTTACGTCTCTCCATACCTAGAATAAGTAAAAACCCCTTTATCACAGATATTTGTCACTAAATTCTTTAAACTATGTATAAGTTGGTAAAGATTACGGTGGGTAAAAAAAAAGTATTTGTACACGTCGTCTTTTTAAAATCATCGTTCGAAAAAAATAGAATACGTTATGAAGTTTCTGTGTTCGATAGCTTATCCTAAATATACATGGTGTCTGTTTAAAAAAATCTTGGAGAAACACGACCACAAAAATAAGGGCAAATTAACAACAGTTTCGTGTGAGATGTACAATTTTTTTATACCCACTGTATGTTATAAAATGATAAGGATTAGATTACCCATAGCACTCACCACTGTTCCGAACTTTTTGAAGCACCGTTTATAGTATTTAATTGCGTTGCTAATTCCATCCATTTTTTCGGCTCTCGTTTTTTCCATTCATAACCTGAAATTTGCCTTCCGCAGGACCCTTATTGAGCTCAAAAAAATCAAGCAATCTTGATAATTGCGCGGAAGATGGTCGAGCACTTCTAGACTTCTTCCTGGACAATAGAATAAATCGATTGTTTATAAATAAATTTGATGGATGTGTCTAACCTTATATTGCTATATTTACAGCGTTTGATTTGATGCCTTTTGTTGCATCATAAAAAACGTTAAAAAAAATAATATCGATGATTCTTAATTCTAACAAAGAAAAGAAAATTGTGCTACGACGGTAAATTCTGAACTTCATTTACTGTATTTCACTCTTACAAAACAATGGTGTTGTGTTTATTCGAATTTGAAAAAGTGGGCCGATTTACAATTATCACCAAAAGTCTCTAGAATTTGAGTGGTGAATATTTGTCGCGTTGCCACATTTATCGAATATTGTACCGAATTTTATCGGTGGCCTGTGATGCATTCTACGTCGATGAAAATCACTGTCGCTGTTAGCGATGTCGTTGCAAGCTACAACCATCGGCAAGTAGCGACAACGATAATTATCATTAGAGAGTTTTAGAATCCTAGCGCTTATGTGATTATTCTTTAGGGTATCTTTCGGACAACGTTTAATTAGATACAATACATAACAGCAGACAGATATCTTTTTTATTCCTGAAAATAGTCATCATTTGGGTAACAGCTGGTGATGCCTTTAAGGAGGTTCGTTGATTAGAGCGAGTCCAAGATAAAATCCCGTTTTTTTAAATAGCATTGTCGCGACCTTCGTCCATGCGTATGCGGAGCTTCCACGAGATTTACCGTACAGTTTCGGAGTTATTAATTGTTAAAGTTGATGAGTTAGTCGCACGTATACGACAAAAAATGTGCCTGTCCTCTCATATATCGATTTTTTTAGCTACTTGGAGCCAAAACACACGTAAAAAAAACTGACGTTTGCGTTCGTTGAATCGTTGTGATCAATACGACATCTTGAATTGGAAAGCTCACCGCAGAAATTAGCAATAAACTTAGAAATAAAGTCGCCAAAAACCGAAGTATTCGGAGAGTGAGAAGTCTCGTGACGTAACAGCAGCGATCTTGCCCGAAATGTGGCAACGCCGGATACTCGCGCAAATTTAATTCGTGCATCGGATATTTTCAACGCAAATTAAAAATATGATTGTGTGAAGCCGTACATTTTTCAATGGATTATAAAGGGCCTTTCGTCGATATTTACTTAAAGTTCTTTTATGTATAGCCAAGGCATCTCAATCTTTCTGGCGACGTGTATACAACGCATCTATATATAAATTCAGCATGGAAGAACCGTCATATAAAATGAACGTTCGTTTTTATATCGTTAAAATTGGGAAAGGGAAAAATAACATGACCATCGATGAAATATGTTTTGACTTTGTACAGATTGGACATTGAACATTGAGGTTACCTCAACGCGACGTTTTTCATTTGCAATCGCAATATCATTTTTTCATTTTCTAATTTATGTCCGACAGAATCTCCCTTTGTCTCTAAACTGGACGTCAGGTACAATCCCTTTACTCTCTTGATAAATTTCTACAGTATTGTCATTTTCCATGTTTACCGGCTACAAGAAATAATAAGCCGGGCGCGTGCCCGGGGAAAAAAGTTCATATCTGAATAGATCTGAATGTATCGGAATCATATCTGTAGAATCAGATATGATCAGACAAGAAAAATGGCCAGGTCTGATCATGTAATGTCATGGCAGATCATGTATGCTTATATCTGAGCATGTATGATCATATCAGAGCCATTTTTATAATTTCGAGAGCAGACCCGTCCATATTGCAGCAGGTCTGACCAGATCCAATTCGTAGACAAGATCTGATCTTGTTGGACCAGATCTGATTTTTTTTGGGCCAGATCTGATCATGTCGGACAGATCTAATCTTATTAGACCAAATCTGATCTTGTCAGACAGATTTGATCCTACCGGACCAGATCTGAATGTATAAGAATAAAATACCGTGGATCCCAGTAGACCTGGACATCTATGAACAATAGACCTTCACATATGATAGAATCATAGTTTATCTGAACTATCAGACCAGGTATGACTCCGACTATATCAGATCAAATCTTACCCTGTTGAAACAGAGCAAACCTTATTAGAGCAGTCCTGAAGATATTAAAATGTTCACATATATAAAGCGGGTTTACACGTCATCACTAGACGTGTTAATAACTAACAATATTATAGTAACTCACATAATCCCATATAATACAGTCAGGTGAGATGCCGTATCTGATGGGATATCGTTTCATATATTTAGACGTTTTCATGTGTGAACAACTGAACTGCATATACCATAAGGTATGGGTGTATAAGACTTCGCATATTTTCCAGGTTTGGTATCGTATCTGATGGAATAGAATTTTATACGAACGTACCTGCTCATATATCACATCATATATGTTCAGATATGGTTTCACGCTGCCAACTCACCTTGGTACCTGACCAGATAAAAACATATATGAGATCTATATAGCACAGTCTGGTACCGTATTTGATCGGATATGATCGTATACGAACAGATACGTTCAGATATCAGATAATGTATGTTCAGATACGAATTTACGGTACCAACTCGCCTTGGTACTTAGTCAGATATAAACAGATATGAGTTCATATATGGTCAGGCCAGATACCGTATTTGATCAGATATGATCTTATATATGCATATATGATGTGGAATATGATCTGACCTAATCATATATGATACTGTAAAATGTCAGATATGAATATATCTGATACATATATGACAATATCTGAAACATATATGTACATTTCCACTCAGACATGAAATTTGTTTCCCGGGATGAGTTCATACATGGTCAGGTCAGATACTCTATTTGATCAGATATGATCTTATATATGCATATGTGATGTGGGATATGATCGGACCTAATCATATATGATACTGTAAAATGTCAGATATGAATATATCTGATACATATATGAGAATATCTGAAACATATATGAACATATCCATTCAGACATGAACTTTTTTCCCGGGTGGGACCAATGACAGCCATCGAAAATACGACAATGCTAAACGTCGACGATATGGCGTACTACTGAAGTCGAGTAGTAGATTATTACATTTTATTCCATATTATAAATATAATATGTAGCTCGAACTTCAACACTTAAAAAATATTTATCGAAAAACAGGCCATATATATATGTCTAAAACGTGGCGGTATTACGGCGCAGAATAGACTCTAAGTTTACTAGCGTGGTCATCACCGTACCTCCTTAAGACATCCGTTTTCACCGCCAAAAGATATCATAAAAAGATAACCTTACGACAACATTAAACGGGATGTCGTTTGAAAGATGTCGAATAGTTATTTTACGGTAGTGTCTTAAAGATAACCTGAAAATGGTAACTTATCGGCGTCAATTTGACATCTATGCTACCAACAAACAGATATTACATGGAACAACACGGCTTATGGGTCGATTTGGCAAGATTTCTTGGGGGAGTTTCGTAGTTACTCCCCCAACCAACTAAAGCGCTGCCTGTATCGATGTGCACGGACACATCCGCAGGCGCGCTTGGCTCCATCCAGCTCCACCTCTTCCTACGCTCGAGCCAACTACGGTTGAGGTTAAAGCCGGGGCTCCCCGGCAGAACGACCACGTGCCTTAGGCTGGGAATAGACGTCCGAATTTTTCTTTCCGACGATCCGATCCGACAGTCGGATCCGACTATCGGAAGGCACTCATGCCATACATTTGTTTCAGCATGCAATACACATCCGATCCGACTATCGGATCGGATGTGTATTGCATGCTCACTCAAATGTATGGCACGAGTGCCTTCCGATAGTCGGATCGGATTGTCGGAAAGAAAAAATCGGACGTCTATTCCCAGCCTAAATCGATCTGTTTTCGCTCCTACTCTCTCGCTCCTTACCATCTCACCCGTACCATCTCTTTTTAGCATGCCCTCAGCGATTTCTTTCAAGGAACGTGCCACGCCGTACAGAAATCTGTTGCTACTTTGCTCACAACTGTCAGAAATTTGACAGACCTCGGACGTATTCGTGATTATTAATACTGAATATCAATCTAACTAGTTAATTGATCGTGTATTCGTGTATTTCGCGCTTTTCTGTTAGACTCTTTGCCCAGGGAAAATTGGCTGTTTTAAATTGTTTGTGAGTTGCAACATTGTTAACGATGCCATCGTGTAGCAGAGGTGCCTATAATGGATGCAAAAATGTTCCTAAGACGAGTCCCAAGCTGAGCTTCCATCGTTTTCCTAACAACGAAGACACGTAAATATTTAGACGAAAATAATTTTTAAGGGGTTACGTGGGTTTTTGAGCCAAAAAGCATATTGTCTTTATTGAAGAAAATATAATTGATAAATGATTTTATTCCAAATGATAAGCACATAAAAGAGCAACATTACAATAATATTTTTTTTAAATGTCTTTAAAAAATTTGTTATATTCAGCCGGTGGGACCTGGTTTCCAATGACCCCTCGGAAAAACGGTAGACACGATTTCTCGAAAACTAATGCACCAATCTTATTGAAATTTTGCACACTTCAAAATAGCATTGACTAGTGATTGAGCGAAGGTTTTTTTTCGATTACAACTAATTTTACAAGACTATGCGTAGCGTAAATTGTACCAAAAATTGAACTATTTTGCATATAACTCTGCCGAAAATCCAAATCTCAATTCTTTTTTAAATACTTCATTCAATCACTAGTCAATGCTATTTTGAAGCAGTGTACAAAATTTCAATAAGATCGATGCGATAGTTTTTGAGAAATCGTGTCCACCCTTTTTTAGGGGTCTCCGGACACCAGGTCCCACCGGCTGGGTTTGTGTGTTTGGGTTTGGTTGGGTTTGTTTAAGTTATATAGATATACTTGCAGGGGCAAGCGCGGCACGCTAGCCACCAGTGAAGTCGGAGGAGTGGGGCTATCGATCGGCCGTAGCGAGCGATATAGATATACTCGTGCGGGCTAAAAAATAAACTTTAAAACTCGATTTCTAATGGAACGCGCCAAAAATCCCTTCAGGGGATTTCTTTATATATTAAATGGAACATCTGTGCAAAATTTCGGCCGAATCGGGTGTAAGAGCTTTTCGGAAGTTCGTCCCATAACGACAATAAAAACAGGGGGGACCGAATGCTTAAAGAAAATATTTAAGATAAAATTTCGTAGCCGCAACCTTTCAGGAAAAATGCAAAAACGTCTGAATCTACAAAATTTGCGCAAACTTTTTTATTCCAGTTTATTGTTGGGTATAATAATTGATTGTGACTTATTTTTTACTAAGCGCCACTATAATTTATCACGGATTCAGAAGGGCTCCCCTTGTGCCCCCCCAAAATACGGCCGCCCGCGACAGAAATATCTCAACGTGATTTTAAGGATGTATGGCAACTAAGTTATTTACTACTGTTCGAATTGGAACTCACTGATATTGTAAAGGAAAATATCGAGAACTTTTTGAGATTAAAAAAACAAAATTTGCCCACGTGAATGCTGAGATAAACGAATTCAAAGTTGGGTCATTTAACACGGGGAACATAGGACTGTACGTCCAAAATTCCCTTTACATTGGCAAAAAAGGTATTTCCGGAGTACTCTTTTGTAAAAAAAACTTTTGTGCGGTATCGCTGTAATATGCATGATACGTTAAAAAAAATCGACATGTGCCCATATATTTTGCGAGATATTGCGAGTTGAATGGGACCGTTTTCGTATTTCTTTAGCTCGTATGTCGTAACCACGACAACGTCAGGGAAAACGTACATCAAATCAGCAACTAAATTTGCAGTTAAAAATTGAAAACTCTTCTTTCTGTACCGCATGTTTTACTTTGAGCTGTGGTAAATCTCCTTTTTAGCTTCAATGAATACTACAATTATTTTATTTAGTCTTTAAATGCGATTTTTGCAAATTGCATAATCAGTTCTGTAACGACTCTGCAGTAGCTGCCATACATCCTTAAATGATACGCTGTCTCCTACCGAACCGCCCAACGCTTGGTCGGTCAGTCGACCATTAATACACACGGGACAGCACTATAGCCCGATAGGCATACGCGAGAGAGAGACGGCCGCCAAAGGCGTGCCTTGAACTCTATCATTGTGTGTGGCACACCGATACATCGCCGCGCAGTCTACGGGCGGAAATACTAACTACATTTTTTCTGCCAAATATTAAGACGGAATGACACCTCATCGCGGTCGGTATGGTAGAGCAATTGTAGATACCCAAAAATCTCTGAAACGGCTCTTCAGATCCCGTCGAAACTTTGCTAAATGACGTCAAATAGATAGACCGTAGATTGGCTTATGATAACCCGATCTACGTTTTCTTTCTCAAATTCAGAAAATTTGAGGGGCAGACAGCTGTTCGTCTATCTATTTGACGTCGTTTGGCAAAGTTTCGACGGGATCTGAAGAGCCGTTTCAGAGATTTTTGGGTATCTACAATTGCTCTACCATACCGACCGCGATGAGGTGTCATTCCGTCTTAACACGGGCCGTGGAGTTCCATGTAATATCTGTTCTTTGCTATTACTACATATATGGATCTGTCCGCCCGACGCGCCATCCCTGTTATTCACATTTTTGGGTACACTTTATTGACTGTCAGCCCATTGGAGTTTGGTCTCCTCCCCTCTATCTACTCGCCATGCCTGTATGTAAGACCGTGCATACATCTTCGCTGATTTTGTTGTCATTAGTACATCTCAAACAAAACAAGATTTGTTGCATCTAAAAGAAGTGTATAGACACCGGTTAGGCATGTTTCCTATTAGTTTCGAAGCAGCCAGTACGATCCCGAATTAGAGTTCAAGTAACACATTCGTATGTTTCTTTTGCAGGTGACAGACTCCAGTATGTATTGGACACTAATTCACGTGATCGGCTCGGCTGTCGTGCTATTATTAGGAAGGATATTCTATATCATATTGAAAAGAGACGGCAAACCTGGCGAAACAAAATTACCAAACGTGAAAACTCTTGTAGTGTTGGGATCTGGAGGTCATACAACCGAAATTTTGCACATTGTGAAAAATCTGAATTTCGAACGTTATAAGCCTAGAATATACATTCACGCTAGTTCCGACAAAATAAGTGCCGCTCAAGTTGACGAAGTAGAAAAGGAGAACAAGGATTACGAAGTAATAGAGATCTTTCGGAGCAGAGAAGTTGGCCAATCTTACGTTACGTCCGTTTGGACCACGCTCGTTTCTTTAAAAGACTCCATGAAAGTCTCGTGGAATCTAAAGCCTGATTTGATTTTGTGCAATGGACCAGGGACCTGCGTGCCGATATGCCTGACAACATTTCTCATGAAAGGCTTGTTCGTCAAGGAGGCAACAATTATTTTTGTCGAAAGCTTCTGCAGAGTGAAAACTTTTTCCCTGAGCGGCAAGATCTTATATTACATTGCCGATCATATTATAGCGCAATGGCCACAGTTGTGTAGATCTCAGAGAAATCATGTACACCTGATTAAATAATTGTAGTTTTGAATATGTTTTGTTCCACATTTCCAAATATGCGTGTCATTTCAATACGTGCCCTTCCTCTTATATTCCTTGGCGTTTTCAGTGGGATCCCTGTAGTTTCACAGGGGAACAATTGCACGCCTTTGCGATATCTACATATTTGGATAACCGCGTAGTGCTCTGGTACAGTAGGCTGTACCAGTTCTGTACCTGCTACGTACATGAGCATCGCACCAGTATAGTATCAGTACGCCGTACAAACACTGTGCTAGTACAGTCTGGTACGCGTTACTATTGTAGGGTGTACAGGTACCATACTGGTAACACGTACAATTGCACTGGGTACCGATATAGTGCTGGTACCAGATGGGGATGCTGTAGAGTATAATCTCAGTATGCCGTACCAATAGTACACATGGTTATTTGGGCATATCAGTCAAATCCGAGAGTTTCACTCAGGAGCAAGATATGTCTATAAAGAAAAACACGTTTATTTGTCTACCGATAGAACATAAAGGGAAGCGTAATTGAATTAGTTTTTGGAGTATACTACAGGGTGTCATGCGCATTTAAGTGAAAGAACCTTGAACATCTATGGTAACCATAAATATTTCTATAAATTGAATTATATTTCTTTGTAAAATGTAGAGAGATGGAGAAAAGATGAGCCGCAAGTTGTTTTTATAGTGGTAGCTTTTAAGGTAGTATCGATAAAACTTCCTTGTTCTTGATTCCAGACAAAGATGTGCAACCTAGCTCCAATAACGGGAACCCGGAAACCTTGGCGAATAATCTTCCATAATTTACAAGAAAACATTCCAATTGAGATAAAGATTCAATTGACGCCCATATGCTATAAATTGCATTCCTCTCTGGACACCAATGAGTACACTGCTTTTTTCTCATATTTTATTAAGAGTGTAAAGGAGGTACTAGTACAGCGCAATTTTTATTTTAACGCCAATTAAAATCGTAAGCGTAACGAGACGAAATTACGAAAAAGCAGTAATGAAAATGAAGATATCAAGGATGTTTTGTTTGAACAAAAATAACGAGTCTGTATTTTTTTGCCTATCTAATGTATATTCAATGTCGAGGATCTCGAACGAAATTTGTATTTTTTGAAAATAATTAGTAGTGTGAAGAATTAATTGTGTGAACGAAGCATGCTCGGCATCCTTTAGAAAAGTATATTGGTATAACTAGCCAGCCAAATGGATTGCATTTTTTCCAATTGATTCTCATGTTGAGTTTTTTTTCTATGCAATAGCCTCCTTGCATCCTCAGCCAGATTGTAATACGTTAAAACCTCGAGGATATTGAATATTTATATGTTCATCGATAAAAGAATTATGTCACAGAGTGAAATAAGCGACTCCCTGATACGACTAGAAAGTTGTTTGGATCAAACTTGGGAGGCTTTGAATATTGGATATTGGAAGGACGTTCCAATGAATGCCAGACATTGTTATACCCTATGCAGTGCTATCAAGGTACGGACGAATCTCGTTAATAAACGTTATTATATTTTTTTACAAGTGTACATGGATACGAGTTTTTTAAACTTTCTCCCCATTCGTTTCGGCAGTGTATGTTTTTGGAAATTCAATGCGCAGCTGATGATGGTCGTAAGGATAGTGTTGAGAGAGAAAAAATTATGGCGATCATCGAACTAGTCGATAAAGCAATTTTATTGGGCGCTCCACTTCCGAATGCCCCTCATCTTATGATGGAAATAGCTTCGAGATTAAACAATTTCCTCGCTCGTGAGTTTTGCGCAAAGGTTGATTTACATAGAGAATATCTGTCAATGGGTGTAAAATGATATTTTAGGAAAACAAAAAGAAACAATTTTAATTAAATGAATTGATCGACTAGTTAAACATCATTGTTTGATATGCAGAATCTTTTGCTGAAACTGGAAACACAGAGATCTCGATTAACGACAACGAAATTGCGAGGGAGCTTCAACCTGGATTTGCAGAGATCAGGCGTTTCGAAAAACCGTCGATGGAAACTTTCTACAGAGAGATATTCATGCCCAAATCTCCAGCTTTGATTACGGGTTACTGTCACATTCCTGCATCAATATGAATTCAAGCTTGGACAAATCGTTTAGCAATACATTTTGGACACTACAGATCTAATCAGCTGAACTGCCATATAAAACAAATTCAGACGGTTTCTAAAATCTCGAGAACAATTAAAGCCCATTTTTCCATTGCATACTTCACCTTCAAACAAATACAGATGTTTAGGAGGTAAAGCCACTCCGGCTTTTCAAAACAGGCTAATTTCAACAATTTTTTTAACGAATACAATGAAAGCAGTACAACATTTCATTGGAAAACTTCATTATCCATAGTTTTAAGTGTACATTTTATTTTTTATTTTTTAAATTAAAAATAGCGGCGTAAATTTAATCCAAAGCATACGAATACTAAAGAGTATCTCTCGTGCGACATGCTTCGCGGTTGGAAAAATTTCTCTCGTAGTTTTCAACCTAGAATAAAAATAAATATTAAATATTAAAAATATATACAAATGATATGGAACTGCGTACGCAAATTAGAAAGTACCTTTTCTTCAACAAAGGTAGTGCAGATTTGAACGAGAACTTTTATTTTTGAGGAAAAAATCGCATGAGTCATTGTAAGAAAAAAGTGAATATCAAATCGCAACTACAGTGCATAGTTCCATGGAGAACACATCTAAGAAGATACGTTCAAAATTTCAACAAAATCGAAGGCGCACACTTGAGGAGAGGTTAGGGGTTTCAGCGTGAAAAAAAAACACTTTTGCGAATTTTTTTTCACCTATATGGAAAGAGTAAATTTATTGAGAACTTTTGTACATTGTTAAGTGTTATTTCAAGAACATTCCGTGAAATTTGTACGCGAAAATATCCACAAATAAGTCGGTGAAAAAGCTTTTCCAAGAACGCCTTTGGAAAAACACGATTTGCGGTGTTCACTGTATCTCAGCTAGGAATTATCTGAAATCAAGTACCATTAAAATTTAGTCAAAGTATCATCAAATCCTCCCCCCAACGGTCATTGATAATTTTTTTTTCATTTCTAAATTTTTAGTGGTCATGTGAAGTGAAAAGTGCTATTTTTCACGAAAAATTCCGCCATTTTGGGGCGGAAAACCCCCTCAATATAGAAAAAATCTCAAGCTAACCATTGAGGGGAGGTATTTTATATGTAGAAAGTGTGTACCAAGTTTGAAATAAATCGGTCATGTAGCTTTCAAATGGCAGTAAACACGGACTTTGAAAAAGTGGTTTCGAGAAAAACGTGGCACCGGCTTGTTTGTGGATATTTTCGCGTACAAATTTCACAGAATGTTCTTGAAATGACACATAACAATGTACAAAAGGTTTCAATAAATTTACTCTATACATATAGGTGAAAAAAAATCGCAAAAAAGTGTTTTTTTTTTCACGCTAAAACCCCTACCCTCCCCTTAAGTGTTGTTCGTTGTGGGTTCGGTTTCCGACCAAATTGAAAAAAAATCGAGAAATACGCGTTTAACACTGGAACCAGCATTTAGCAATATAAATTTTCTATTTACCTTTCATCCGGTTCTTTTCCTTTGCGGAAAATTTGAAAATCCTCGAGTGCCTTTACCTCTTAAGATAGCAATACTTTATTTTGCAAAGGGATAGAAGCGACCCTCGTTGTAAAACATATCGTTTTTCTATTTCGCGAAGTGCATTTTGCAGAAATGCTGAGTATCTCTGGAGCTACCAGCCAGGGGGTTTGCCCACAAAAGTTTCATCTAATTTACGAACATTCTGGACAGTCAAAACAAGTCAGAAAAAATGTTCGGTATTCGTCTGTTCGACTTCGCGTGGCATGGATTACAAATATTACTAAATATATATATATATATATTTTTTTTTCAATACACTTTTTCAGAATGTTTGACCCACTGGAGGGCATTGAAGTCATGGAAAAATGTGGATTATCTAATGAAGGTCGCTGGGAATCGAACAGTACCTATAGAGATTGGATCGCGTTATACCGAAGAGGACTGGTCACAGAGTCTTGTTACTTTTGCTGAATTTCTTCGGTCTTACGTGTCGACGAAAACAGATAAAATCGGGTACTTGGCGCAACACCAATTGTTCGAACAGGTCCGGGCGAATTTTTGTCTCGATATTTGTACGAAATTTAATGATATCGTATGTTTTTTGAAATTTGTTCGTAATGAATAATAAATTAAAAGACAATCCGTGTTGCAGATACCAGAATTGAAAGAGGATTTTGCCATACCAGATTACTGTAGTTTCTCGGATAGCGAGAACGAAGCTGCTCAACCGGATATAAATGCGTGGTTTGGCCCGCGTGGTACCGTGTCCCCTTTACATTTCGACCCGAAGAACAATCTTCTCTGTCAGGTACAAGGACATATATGATAAACACCATTCTTTCCAAAGCCTTTGATTATAAATTACGAACAGTGTTTGACCGTTTATTGGAGATAATTCCATACAATACAGTAGAGTAATAAACATATTTATATTTAGGTATTTGGATATAAACGTGTAATACTATATCGTCCCGAAGAGTCATCGAATCTGTACTCTTACGAAACAAGATTATTATCTAACACAGCGCAAGTGGATCCGGCGAAACCAGATTTCGAAAAGTGGCCCAAATTCAAAGAAGCAAAAGGTTTTATGTGCTATCTTAAACCCGGTAATATGTTGTTCATACCACCAGGTTGGTGGCACTACGTTGAGTCGCTGACACCAAGTTTTTCAATCAGTTTTTGGTGGTGTTGAATAAAGAAAGAAAAAAAAATGAACGGGTAAAACAAATATTCGGCTCAATGTGGCCTTGAACCTGAGTAACCTCAGAAATGTGTACTTCCACTCTATATAAATGCCCAGCATTTAAAAAACTGTGTCGTATGGGCCAATCGTTAATAAACGCGTTCTCCTCTAACGATCCAACGGTTTTTATTTATAGTATATCTTTCTTTAATCTACTTATGTAGACGAAGGTACTGTGAATGAGTTTAGCTAAGCAGATGCTACATCTTTTAGAACCCTTTGTGAAAATCATCGTACGCTGTTCGATAGTATTTCATTATTTTCTTGAAAAATCGAAACTTTGCGGTGTATTAAGGTACAGAATTTGCTAAATGCTCCGATCAATCGTTCTTCTTGTTTATCATTCGTTAACATGTTCGCTCAAGCGAACATAATCATTCTCTGCCAGTGCATTATCCAAAGCGATCATCAATCCATGTGATCGTGACATTTCTGATAGATTGCACATGTTGCAAACGCATCTGCGGTTAGCATTCACAAAATAACATCACTCTTCGTGGCTGAACAAATAGTTTTAAATACTTTGTGGCAACGTTCTTAAAACAGCATCAGTCAGAAATTCCCATACCGCTTTGCATGACCACTCGGTATGTTTTTACTTACGCGGCCGACGGAATAATCACATGTACGCATGGTCGATTTATAAACGAGAATCAGTAGAAAATATTTAAAACTTTAGCAGTACTTAACAGAGTAGCGGTAGAAAACCTTAAACCTGATCACTGATACCTCTCTCAAGCGATACCCTTATGACTCGTATGTATCGAACAACGGTTTCTTAATCAAGGTCACTCGCAATGCGAGCTTAAAAAAACTATTTTTTGAATAAACATAAAAATAAAGATTTAAAAATAAAACAAATTGGGTAATAGTGTTAAATGCACGTATGCGTAGTGTGCAACGAGTGATTGTGCTAACCCAGAGGTAGCGGAGGATATTCGTTGTCGATCGTTGAATGGAGACGGCACAACGGACATGAGCCCATGACAATTTCACTGCTCGCTTGGTGTTTGTACCAATCTTGAATACACTAAAATCAATCAATACAATGATAATAATTGTAATAATAATAATAATAATGACAATTAAGTATAAGATATTGGAATTAAGGAAGTACCGCTGACCTTTCGATGGAACGAATGCTTGCACTGTAAAGTATAAGATTCTGTGTTCTCCATTGTCTCAAGACAAATCATGCATTCCGATTCTCCAGTGTTCGTCCACGTATCGTTAGGAATACCCACCGGTTCCCATTGCTTTTTCGAACGCCTTGTTGCTGGTAGTTCTCTTCTCGTCGACGTCGCTGAAAAGAACAAAGTTTATTGACAAAGTCATCGTTTTTAGATATAACGGTTGCAGAATTTGCGCTAGCCCACTGGCCAATACGACTATCTGAACCCGTAACGATATATCGGTTGAGAGTTCGGTGCGGTAAGTAAGCCAAAACATTAATCCATTAATAATTCTCGATTTGTTCGTAAGTAATTCGGGGATTTAATTACAAAATTTTGTCAAAATGATTTCTCATCATTCCGGCTACCGCACTTGAATGATATTGTTACGATGTGAGAGAAATCACAATTAGTAGTTCAATAGATTATGATTAAGATAATACGGATTCGTTCTCTGAAGCGAGCACAACTTATAACGCTGCTTGTGAAACGCGCCGATGACCTGC
Source organism: Ophion slaviceki (assembly GCA_944452715.1). NCBI lineage: Eukaryota > Metazoa > Arthropoda > Insecta > Hymenoptera > Ichneumonidae > Ophion > Ophion slaviceki. The sequence continues at coordinate 37,239,149 of OX101792.1, read as the reverse complement.
GAAAGTATTCTATAGTATATTGGATTAAGCTGGTGTAGATGTTGCACAAATGAAGTAAGAACATAACTCATTCATTAAAAAATCGCACATACAAACATCAAAAAGGTAATTACCATCTGCGCTAGTTAAGCGTTTATCAGAAAGACGTTTTCAAGTGACGCTACATTGTTACATATTGGTCACATCCAAGACTGAACAAAATCGTAGAATTGTTAAATTTGTATGCATCTTAGGTTTAGATCCATTCAGCAATAGTTTCATTAGAAAACGGATGTCTAAATGTACCTAGACGAACATAAAAACAAAATACCCATAACGCCTCAAAGCGACGCACAAGGACACAGGAATTCTCGGCATATTAAGTGTAGCATGAAAATCCTACGACATATTTTTTGTGTTTCTATAGTAGAAACTCAAACAAAAAAGATGCACAGGGTTGAGGGGTTACGCTACTGTGGAAATTCAAAAAAATCAATATTTGCTTAAGGCAACTTAAATTGAAGAGGAAGGTCCAACATACGGCGCAGGAATTGGAGACTGAAGGTAAACTCATTATAACAACGATAGAACGGCTGGTAAAACTTTAAGCGCTTTTTCCTCAAAATAATGTTTTTAAAAACGGTGCACACGATTTCTCGACATCTAATTAACGGATTGACTTCAAGTTTGGTGCACTTATTCAGTATAATAGTAGTTTGGTCTTGACCACCGGTTTTCTCCTTAACTTTTTTTTGATTAGTTATTAACAATAACGGAATTTTCCCTCGAAAAGTCGAAAAAAATTCCCATTTTTTTAAATGATTGCAACACCATAAAAAAAACTCGGTCAATTTTTAGCCAATATTATCTACTTAAAGAAAAGTCTCGTTTTTTTGTTTCCGATCAACAGGGTGGTGAGTTGAGCCTCTCACGTTCAGAAGTCCTTCACCAGATTGTTTATAACTTTTTAAATTATGAATATTTTTTTATGCACTTTGGTACATCATTTTGTTGACGTACGTACAAAAAAATGTTCAAACGATTTTCCAATCATCTTACTTTTTCCTTCAACATTCCTTTTTTTCCTAAAAATTTTAGTACCCTAACCTCTTAATTCTAATACCCTTCCCAGAATCCAATCAGTGGCGCGTTTAGGATAAGGTTCCGACCCCCCCCCCCCCCCCCCCCCGATCGAACTGAAATTTTGCACAAACCGTCCGTTGAATATTTTAAGACAACCCCTAAAGTGTTCCAGATATTGCATTTTAAAGTTATTAATTTTAACGCGCGCCGACTATATCTATACCTGCTACGTCTCCGTTTATACTTATATATGTTATCGCGCTCTCAGTTTTGTCCAAACAAACAAACCCAAGCCCAAAAACGATCGCGCGTTGCCAAAAACCCCTTAGGGGTTGGCTTAAAATATTAAAAGGAGCTCTGCGCAAAATTTCAACTCGATCGGCGGGGGCGAGGGGGGGGGGGGGTGTCGGACCCACACCACTCGTATATTCCCGGATTCATAATTCAGAGTAACTAAGGGTTGTGAGGCGTCGAGAAACGGTCAACATCGTTTAAAAATACGTTTCTGATTCAAATTTGTTTTCTTCTTTTGGGTTAATTGAAACCGGAGATACTGAACTTAATTTAAAAAACACGAGAAAACCGATATTATTTAACATTGATATTATTGATGCAAATTGATTTATCCGCGTAAAAAAATTCTTCTACGTGAAAATGTTTAATTATGTAAAAAAAAAAAAAACAAAAAAATGCCCGATATTAATCAGAAACCGCGTTAGCGTTGCAACAACTCGTATCGGTAACAATAAGCAAAAATGCCCGGGAGGAGCTCGGGGCCATGGGTAGAGTTCCGTAGTCAATATAATACATAGAAGAGTACGAGACAAACACTCCGAAACACTTTTTGCGCCAACTGGACTCCACCCACGGTGTGCCTGTCAGGGTTGAAACTACTCAACGGAGTTTTGCGATATTGTAGAATTGTAAATAGCATACTTGGCGACGAAGACCATACTGCGTTTTGATGCCCACGGTCACTCTCAGATACACGGCTGGGGGTTGAACTACGCGACGTAACCGTGGGGTAGGGTTGTGGTTTAACGTAACCGCATAATTCTGAAAACAAAACATTCGTCATCATGTGCCACATGTTACACGTGTGCCATTCACAGTATTCCAAGTGGAGACTTACGTTTCTGTTGGAAAGCCTCAATGTACTTAGCGACATCTCGAATGATTTCAAGCATCGGTACTTGTGACAAAGATTTCCGTTGCTTGCGAACGCACTCTACACTCTTCAACAGGTCCAACCTATCAATGAAATTCCACGTATAAAATTTATTTATGGGATTTTGTTATTTTCAGCTTTTCTCTTTTTTAGTGCTTGAAATAAATTTCGAATTTGAGGCGTGCCTCGTTTTCAGTGTAAACGTCAAACTCAACGATTCTTAGCCCCCCCCCGCCAAAGCCCTTAGCGGAGTGTTAACTTCATTTAAGGGATAACACCACTCTAGGATTTTGGAAGTTGTTTTTCTTTACTTCAAAAATACTTTGGGGTCTCAAAAACAATACGCAATTGGTCCTGTAGCGAAATATTTTTTTTTCAAGAATTCAATTATCGATTTTGCCGGAGCGTCCCGAACTTCTTTCAGGCGCCTTGTACAACTTTAAACGCGTTTTTCTTGAAACCACTTTTTTCAAACTGAGGGGACGGATTACTTGAACACCTTTGCATGGATCGATTTTGATAGGAGTTGATTGAGTTTGATAGGATTTTGATAGGAGTTTTGATAGGAGCTTCACAATTACATTTTCTATATAAGTACGTAGTCGTTTCTTTTAAATTGAAAGTAAACTTTTTTTTATAAACAATTTACTGCTTATTTTTGGGCAAAAAGTCGATTTATTTTTTTCAAAAAGCGCCATTTTTCAAAATTTGTTTGAAAAAAATCCCTACGTAGTCCCATAGTTAATATATAGATAATTTTTCATTGGTTTTTGTTCCAGATCTTACACTTTACGAGAAAACCGTCCTCCCGTGAAGCTTTTTGTAAAAAAAAAGTTTTTCAAGATGGGCTATGTCACCTCCATATTGTAGGAAAATTATTTAAAAAAAATGTTTATACTTTAATATGTGTTGAATAAACCCGCTCAAAAGAAATCATATTCCTTTTTTCATACTCCAAAAATAAATTGTCAAAATTAGGCCTTATTTTCAGCCGCTAGAGTGGTGTTATCCTTTAAATATATATTCGAACAGAAACTAATAAATTAAAAATGATACAATATAAAAATATGAAAAAAAAAAGAAAAATGAAATTGTTCACGTACTCCAATACTCCGGTGTAATGAGATCGAAGTCTTTGCATTAGTCTATCAAGACTGCGCCCAGGCGGTCTATACGATCTGATTTCCGTAGGAATGCTCGTGGTATTTTCACGATCACAATCTTGCATCGTCTTCGAATCCGTGGCAGCGGCATTCTCTGTTGGCTGCATATCACTTTTGCTTTGCAATATACCGTTCTTGACATTTGAGTTAGGGGTTTGTGGATTACAATCGGCAATGCAATTTTCGTCCGCGGATCCTCGAACATTCGACGTAGTCGGCGCCGGAGTATCCGTGGATTGCGTAGCAGCAATTTTCATGGATTCGAGCTGTCGCAGCGTGCTTTTCATGTCCTGCTCAGAACTGGGTTTCACGATTGTCTGTTGAGAAGGATCGGTCGGTGCTCGGTCGGAAAATTGACCATGGAATCGATCGGAATTGGGAAGACTCGGCTGCAATGTCTTGGCAAACGGAAGATTCGATTTATCGGCTTTGGAAAGATTTCTTGCCTCGTGGGCGTTAAAAGTAGGACTATTCTGTGCTGCGGTAGGTAGGCCGTATACGGGATGCGTCTGCATATTCGGTGCGTGTAGTGGAGATTGTTGTTGACCGTTGAAAAGTGGTTGTCCAATGACCGGCGATGATTGCAGGTCAGGACGAGCGAGTTGACGTCGAGGACGAGTCGGTTGAGCACCCGGAAAATACATAAAATTCGGCTGTGGTATCTGACCATGTAAGCCCAAATAGTTATTTTGCAGATTCGGGTAATGATACGGAAGGTGGCGGAACTGCGGAGGCATAAACGGGGGCGGTCCTTGCGTTGATTGCAACTTTTGAAGTTGTTCCAACTGCTGCGTTCGATATATCTCAAATGCAGATTTTAACAATTCGACCACATCACAGTTTGGCAGTTTGGTCATTTTCTCCGGCGGCAAATTGACTTCCTGCGGATTTCCGTTTTCCACACTTGCCGACAGTTGCTCGAGCAATGATGCGTATTTAGTCTGGAATAAACGGGTCATTGTTGTGAGCGTTACGACACATTTAACGAGCTATATCTACCTAGGTGGGTCAAAAAATTGCATTTTCCAAAAATATTTTTATTCGATAGTAGGGGTGTGCGGGTACTCGATTCACTCAGGTACCCGATGTTCGGGTCGAGTCGGGTACCCGACGGGTTACGTTTTGCATTACTCGCCACTATCGGGTACCCGAATTTGGTCATTGGGTATTCTTTAATTTCGGCTACTCGTAAAAGGGAGGTATTCATAAACTTCGTCTCGGTATTCGTAAACCTCGAGTATTCGTAAACGACTCGGAAATCCGTATCTATTATTTATATTTATTATTTGTCTAGGTGTATCGATCGAATAATGGAAGAAAACAAAAACTCGAAGGCGACAAAACGAATAAATGATAATACTGTAAAAATCTTTTTTTCGTCTCACTTTTCTATTCTGTGTGTGTGTGTGGGTGGGTGCGCGCGCGTTAGGGCGGAGTGAAAAAGGTCAGTTTTGGCGGATCGTATCATAATTGCGCGGGGCAGTTGCGTTTTGTCAACACTAAAAAGTGTGCAAAATTAAAAAATTAACAATAAATATCTTCTGTTCCGGCAAACGCCTTAAAGTTTTGAATTTTTTAACGTGGGTTTTCAATGGAGGAAATACCCAAAAAGACTAGTTGGCACTGAAAACTAAAGAAAAACTCAACGAGTGGGTCAATTTCAACGCCCTGCGTTTATTCGAAGCGAGAGGAATGTTGCTTCCATTTGACGTTTTAAAATTGAACATATCTTGATTAGTTTCAGAGATATAATCGTTCGAAACACAAGTTTTTTTCTGGGCAAAAATTAAAAAATAACAAAAAAATTGAATTAAGAACAAAAAATCGCCGAAATTACCAGTTAGCACTAGAAATAATAAATGAAAATTCGACGAAGAAACGTACTTTTATTCAGTTTTTTGACATTCAAATATCTCGGTATTTTTTGAAATGTGAGTGCCTTGAAAGAAGTTTGCCGGAAAAAATGGTAAATATACACATAACAAAAATATTGAAATGATTAAATCAATTACTTTTATTTCTTACGATCTCCAACCTATCTGCGAAGAGTGAAGAACATAACGCTAGAGTCTATTTCGTACGTTTTCGTGGCGCTATCTACTATGAAATGAAATTTAAAATTTTGTTCCGGCAACACGGCTTATCGAGTACCCGACGTGAGACGAGTACTAGAAAAGGCCTCTAGGTATATGTAGCCCCTTAAGGTAATCCTATCGCTTCACACTAGTCATACCACTGATCATACTGGAGATTTGTACAATTCATATTTTTAATATATGCAAAAAAATAATTTGTAATAATTAAAATTTTCGATTTGTACACTGTTGAATGAATGTTCACATTTAATTATAAAAATGAAAAAATAGTTATTCCAACGATTCGCGCAATATTTCTAAGTTTGATATTTGCCAACATTAGTTCTATCTCCGTCTCGTTTTACTCAACCAGGAGAGTTTAACCTCCATGCTTTTCAACGTCGATTTGTCAAAAGAATGTCAGGTGCGGGAAATATAAAGCATTGTATTCGGGCCACGACTGGTAATAAGCGTGGAAAATTTTTATCGGTGAAATATGTCGGTCAAAAATGAAATGTGTGAGAATTCGAATAAGTGAGATGAGGTTAAGACTACAGTCCGCTGTTGCCTTACTGTCACGTCTCTTTATTGTAGCAAGTGGTAATAAATCCAATACCGGAATTTCAAATTAAACTTCATATTAGAGAAAAATTAGGTCACCAAGCGTAATTTTTTCTAAGAGCATTGGATTACCACAAGTGTTAAGTATGTAAATCTGATTATTTTTAAGAATCTGACGGATTTCCACTAATATCTACACTTTCGTAGCGACCGGAAATTGGGGTTTTGCATGTCGTCTCGAAATTCCTTCACAAAAATACGCAATTTTAATATTTTTTTTTCTCTTCAATTAGGTCGATAACCGACCCTGAAATTTTACACAGACGATTATTCATATATTTAGTGACGCGGAACAAAAAAAAATGTAAAACCTATGGATTGAAGCCTGGCGATAGGATTACCTTAAATTCACCATGGCGCAAGAGAATTCTGACTAACCTCGAGATTAGCGGCCATCTCTTCAACCGTCGCGACAATCCTCAACATTTCCGACTCATTGATACGTAATGTTTGGCCCGTATGCAGGTTGACCATTCGCTGAACATCCAACACGAATTTGTAATTGCTACGCCACTCGTTTAATTTCCTGAACAACGATTGGGTGTTAAGCGTGTCATTAATAGGCTAGGTGATTTGATATCTACGTCGAATTATTATTATTAACGTACGGTAAAACTTACGCAGTTATGATACTTTTGTTGTACTCGTATTGTCCGAGTAAATTTTTTTCCAACAGTTTTCCTTTGGAAGCCGTATGTTCTTCCTTCAACCGTCTGTTAACATACCGTTACCGCTGCAATAATGAATTTACCAAACAAATGTACGAACATGAAGAAGTTGCTATTTCTTACTCAATCTCCAACTTCAATTCTTCCGTTTCTTTTCTGGACTGGTCTAATTTCTCGCGCAACTCTTCCATTTCGGCGATCAGTTTTGGATTATCCGTGAATCCCGAATGAACATTGGGTTCAGGTAGCGCTGATTTCGAGGCCCCGGTATTTTCTGCAGGTATCGACCCAGCCGTTGGCTTTTTCGCTTGCAGCTTTTTGTCCAAATTGACGCCGTTGTTCATCTGCGGATAAATAATGTAATGCACCGATGAGTTACATCGACGAGCAAAAAATCGAATAATCATGTAAGTTTCTATTCGACGGTGGAAATATGTTCCGATATTTTCTTATGCGAACGATACAGCCATTTCACTCTTGATCCATTGTAGTTGACTGGAAAAGTCGATTTTACTTCGAACGATAATAATGATCACGGCGGCAAAAAGTGACGGGTTTCCTACGCGTTGCTGACAATAAACTCTTCCAAGGTTATCGTCTGAATGGACGTGTTATTGTGGGGGAAACAAGAATTATCATTGTTGAGAGATGGTTACCCCGTATGTAAGGAGATAATCGAAGTCGTCATTAAGGAGTTAGGCTACCGTGAAAATGACGAACCCTCGTTCGCATGCTTGAGGCAACTGAAATTTAAGGGGAAGGTCCAACCTATGGTGCAGGAAGCGCATATTGAAAGTAACCTTATGATTACAACGATGGAACGGCTACAAACATTTTTTAAGGCGTTTATCTCGAAAAGAAGGTTTTTTTTAAAACGGCGTACACAATTACTCGACATCTAATGAACGGACTGACTTCAAATTTGGTACCCTTATTCAGTGTAATAGAAGTTTGGTCATGATATACGTTTTTCTTAACTTTTTTTTATTAGTTATTAAGAATAATGATGTTATTTGTCCTCGAAAAATCGAGAGACACAATTAACTTTTTTTTGACAATTGAGACACGATAACAAAAAAGATCGGTCAAGTTTTAGACAAATAATCCATTTTGAGAAAAAAAAAACTTTTTTTTTGTTTCAGATCAAACGGGTGGCTAAAATAAAGTATGGTTGAGCCACTCACGTTCAAAGGTCCTTCACGAGATTATTCATAACTTTTTTAAGTATTAATATTTGTAAATGAAACTTGGTACAGAACTTTGTTAATGTACATACAAATAAATGTCGATACGATTTTTAAATCATCTTATTCCTTCAATTGTTTAAAAATAACTCTTAATCAATGTACGCGTGTACGTTATTCTTTCCTTACCGATTTTTTACGAGTATCATCGAGTACAGAGATGTGATTTTTGAGGTCGTTTGTCGACTTTGTTTCTCTCGCCAATTTATCAAGATTCAGCGTCGAGTGTTTGCATTTCAATTCATACTCAATGTCGCCTACGCTGTAAGCCCCTTTTATCACGTTTTTCGGCGAATCCCTATCTTCGGATAGGTGAATACGCTCCGCCGAGGATCTCTTCTGGACCTCAATGCCGGTATTCTTTAGCGAAGTGACGACGGTCGTGCTTGTCGGAATTACGGGTGCGTCAAAACGTTTGTGCATATTTTTTTTAACCGGTGAATCCGTTTTGGCGACTTTTAACTGCGGTTCTGAAATACCGGGCTTGTTCTCTGTCGCAATGTTCCCGTTTGGAATCGTCTTGATTTCAGGCGGATAAACGTTACCGGCTGATGCTTGATCGAGAAACTTCAAGGCTTCCGGACATTTGTCTAGTTCGCGCATACTTTTTGCCTCATCCAATCCATTCGTGAACGTGTTTTGAGCTTCCTTGAGCGGAACACTCGACTCATCGGAAATCCCGTGTGGCTCTTCATTAAGGATTTTGGTGGCACTGTCCGAAATCGTTGGATAGACTAACGCACCGTTGTTCTTCTCGTGATTTATAATGTCATTGAAAACGGCTTCGTCTGAAATGAAATATTGCAGCGTAATTTTGCCAATTTTCTCAAAGAAAGTCAATGCTGTGCACGGAGGAAGACACATTGAAATGTTTTCTCACAAACGTTTTGGTAATAACACCAAGTATTCGGGAATAAGCAAGATAAATTAATTTCGTAAATGATTGCCGAATAGGAATAATAATAACAGAACCAGCAATAGCGACAATGATAATCTGTTATGCTGAGAACTGGACGAATTAAATCATTTTCAGAAATGACTTATTTCGTTTATAATTGGAGCAATTCGTAGCCCCATTGTAATAGCATATTTTATGGAGTGCGGAGGCAATGCTCTTTGTTTTCGCGTATACGAACAAAGTCACAAAAACTTGAGGAATTGAACACTTTTTCCGCAGTTGACACGAAGGTTGCGATCTATGGGCGAAAAACGCTACTAAAGAAATATCGAAAAAAATGACAAGGCGATGTGTTTAAAAAATAATTCCACGTTCTGATCTTCACATATTTACGTACCGTCGAGGGATGAGGCTGTTGATTGCTGATCATGGTCGTTGTCCATAAAAAATGTTAGGATTTCGGAAACATCTTTTTTGGCTAATGCATAAGCCTCGGGGAGTTTTTCCGCGGTACATATATAATTACCAATGGTCGCGAATTTTAGAGATTGCGTTAAAAATTCGGCGATATCTGAAACGTAGTTATATTGATTCGATTGCGAATAAATCCACGTATAGACATAATTCAGAATGCCGCGTGCAAAAAAGCAACGATGACCATGAACACAGGCTTGACGTTATTCGCTTGATTCAACTTACCGACATGGCGTTCCAGTATATGTTCGCAGTTTTTTCCGATGACATCCTCTTGTACTTCCTTCCATTTTTCCTCAAGACGATCCATTTTCATGGGACCGTTGTTAGATATCAATGCGAACATGTACCTATGAATTCCACCAAATCATTCGACATTCGCATTCGTGTATTTGTTTTTTTAATGTTCGCATTATATGTAAGGAGAAAGGGCTCTGCTTCACGTACGAAAAAATAAACGATTTTTCTTCGTCTTCGTCGGTATCGTTCGAAAAGGTAGGATCGGGCAGAAGGTCGGCCGTCGCTATCATGTATTCGCTGCCGTACATTGGTAAATTTGGTCTCCACTGTAACGATTTTAGCGTGTCGAAAAGAGAATATCGTGTATTCATGTAAATTGCAGGAAGGTGGAACTACCACGTGGTTCATTTTCGGTAACTTTGATACATTTTCATATTACGATAAACTTGTACTCACAATCTTGTCGCCATTGAGGCCGAAACTTTTCCCTCTGAGTTCGTTAAGTTTGTCGATAGCAGCCGTTAATGCCCTGTAACGAGAAAAAGTGTATGCGTTCGGTACTCTCATTTGTCGGGTCTGTCGTAAATAAGGATTAATCGAGTCGAGAGTTTTACTGTTCTTCATTGAAATCGTCCTCTTCTTCGGTTCCATCTACTTTGGGTAATTCTTTTTGTACGGGAGGTCGAGGAATTCGTACCAACGGAGGTCGGTTTTCATTAGAAACTTTCGATTTCGGTTGTTGCTGTTGATAGGAGAGATTTTTATTCTTAAGCATTCGAATAAAGAATCGAACGTTAAGCTACTGTGAAAATGACGGACGCTCGTTCGTCGCTTGAGGCATTCAAAATGAAGAGGAAGGTCCGATATTCGGCGCAGGAGTCGCAGATTGAAGTTACACTTCCGATTACGATAGAACTGCTGATAAAAATTTGAACGCGTTTTTCTCGAATCTGTTTTTCAAAACGGGGTATACGATTTCTAGACATCTAATAAACGGATTGTAATGTGATACACTTATCCAGTGTAATAGTAGCTTAGATTTGACCAATGTTTTTCTTCTTAACGTTTATTTTCATTACTTATTGACAAGTCATTTTTCTGGAAAAATTGAAAAAAGTCAATTGTTTTAGTACAACATAAAAAGCTTGGTCAAGCCTTAGCCAATATTATCTATTTTAAGAAAACACTCGTTTTTTGTTTGTTTCAGATCAACCGGGTGGACAAAATCAAGTACCTCGTTGGGCCCCTCACGTTCAAAGGTCCTTCACGAGATTGTTCATAACTTCTCTAATTATTAATATTTTTAAATGAAATTTCGTACACAACTTTGTTAATGTACATACAAATAAATGTTCAAACGATTTTTCATTTTACTTATACCTAAACAAAATTAATTTTTTTTTTATATGACCCCGATTTTTGAGTCGTCACAGTAGCCTAACCCCTTATGCGAGAGAGCAATTATACAAACCTGCTTTTTTATAGCGCCCTTGGAGGGTGGAAGAACCTTTGTGTGTTTCAACGCATCATCAACTCGTGCTTCTATCATCGATTTGACGCAAGCTTGATCGTTAAAAATCTCAATTTTCTTGAGTGTAGTACGGTCTCCTTTGTCATCCACACAGTTAGGAGTAAAGCAATTCAGGTGGCCAAGTTCCTGATGCGCCAAAAGTATGTGTAATCCACAACAAAATGTTTAACCATCTGAAAAATCTTGTGAGTTTTCCTTTTTTCTTTTACCTTGGGAGATATTTTTTTAGGTAGAGCCAAAGATTCTTTCTTCGCCTTCCAGCAAGCCACGTGAAAACTCATGACGCAGGGATTCGACGGATGGTTGCATGTAACTTGTATCATCCCGTTGAACGTGGGGCACCTAACAATGTTTATTAAACGTTACAGGGACAAAAATTCACAGTGCTGTGTATAGGGGGTGGCCAATTTATCCTGAGACATTTATATACCTCAGGAACAGTGAAGTACATAGGAAATTCCTGAGACAGATGTCGATCAGAATCAAACGACGAGTAAAATGGCAAGAGAATATTTTTTTAGATCAATAGATCGTTTTTAGGGTCAGTTTGAAAAAAATGAAAAACTCTACTTATTACTGTAGCATCTTATTCTATGTATAAAACAGATAACTTATGTACAAACGTTTTTTTGCCTTTATTGTTTTGAAATAGAAAAGCTGTTTAAAATAATGGCCTTCCGCTTCGAGTAAACGAATATTGCAAATAAATAATTGATATACTAAAAAGACGGGCTTTCCGTGGATACTGAGTTTCGTATAAAGTTGTAACCGAAGAGCCTACATCCTTATAGGCAGAACTGTTTCGCATTTGGTAAAAAGAAGCTTAAAGATGTTCGAAAACAATAGCCAAATTAAAAAAATCGGTTTTTTCCCTAGAATAAGATGCCGCTATAAAAGGTATAGGTTCCTATTTGAAACAAGGTTCACCTGAAAATCACCTTGAGATTGTCCACTAAATAAAAAAGTTATCTTGCCATTTTACTCTCCAAATCACCTCGATATGTGTGTTCGGTATTTTTTTATTCACTTTGTTTGTTCTTGCGTTATTGCTATGTCTCAAGACAAATGGAAGACCCTGTGTATGAAACAAAAGAAATACTATTACCCGAAAAATATATTTTTATCCACACCCTCCGCATAACTGGTGTTTGAGCATTCAGCCCAGCAACATACAGCATTTGGACGGTGCCAAGCAGAGCATTGCTCACTCAAACTCGTAAGAGCAACCTAACAAAAATGCACTCAGTGTGTTTTTTGACACGGCTGGATTTACGGAAAAGAGAGAAAAGATACTTGAGTCACATACCATGAAACCTTTCCGCAAAGATTCGGGAATGACTTCGTTACCCCCTGGAATAAAATATGGCAAAAACTTGACAGCATCATTCGCAAGTAAAGTGTGACCCTTTTTCAGGAATTCATCCGCTTTGGTGAAACTGTAAGGGAAAAACGAAACATATGTCCATCAGTTGCTTTTCTATTTTCATTAAAAACTTTACATTTTTCTTTGAACTAAATATTTCGTGCTGAGTGATGATACATTTTTGTGAGACTTTTTATATGTAAATTTCGACTTTTATAAGTAAATTTACATATAAATTTTCTATAAGTAAATATTGCAGTTGAAATGCAACGTGGAAATACATGATAGGTGATTGGTACGTAATACTGACATTGTTTCCAGCAATCATTTCAATTGGTTGTAAGCAGTAGTCAAATTCTGAGTCACCAATGACTTGTAAACTTTACTCATTCCATTTTGGTGACTTGGCTCAGTATCATTCAAGATCATACATTTTTGTTATTTTAGTTCTCTAAAAGGATATCTGCTTCGCATAAAAATAAAATTAATATTGTATTTTTACTTCAAAATAATCTTTCACTCGTATGCTAAAACATTTACCGGTAGAGTTTGAAATTTGCCCTAGCAATAGCATAGTACAACATTGGATACGAAGTGTTGTATTCTCTCTCCAGTTCCTCCAACATTTGTAAAGCATCCAGCAAATCCTTGGCGTCCGTAGATTCGAGCCAGCATGCACACAACATATATCTTATCAAGACGTTACGCTTCTCGTCCGTTTTCTGGAATTTGGACATTAGTGTGTCTCATTGAGTTGTATCATCGATATACACATTGAGAGTATGATTCCAAAAATTAAATTACGTCTAGCTTGCGATCTTTGCTTTTTGAATCCAGAGCATTTTTTAAGTATTTAGCGGCTATGTTGTAAGACTTGTTTTTCAATGCTTCGGCCGCAGACTTCAATATATCCGGAAATTCCTGAAAGTAATTTACACGCCTCGTTCAAAAAAAGCTTCTTCCAAACTCTTTCTCCTTTGCACCAAATCGTACAAACCTCGTTAACTTTGTGTTGCTGATGCAGAAAATGATGAATTTTATGGTTTACCATATCGACGGTTTTACCAGCCATCGAACTAGTCTGATATTAGAAGAAAAAAAAAACATTTAACCGATTTGGCGTGTTATATAGAGATACAGATATTTGATATAGACAACACACCATTTTTCAAACTTCCTGCTTGATGGCCACCGATCTGCGATTTCTGTTTGATAAGATTATCCGAGAACCAAAGCTACAGAGAAAACTGAAACAAAGGTTTTAGCTCATTTGTATCACTTTGCGGTTTATCGCGAAGAGGTAAACAAATGCGATCGATTCAATCTGCTGAAGTGAAATTGCTGATACGTGCATCGGAAATACCAAACAAAGAACGAAAATGTTGACAGTGTTGCAAAATATTGAATGATTAATGCCGTTCTGGAACAACGTCGGCTTTGTCTGCATGCCCGTGTCAGAAAAAATTGAGCTCGCGTCGAATCGTGTTAGCGAAAAGAATTCGATCGATTGTGGTAGTCAATTTTCTTATCGTATTTATCGGACTTGTGTTTCATCACCCGCGACGAGTCACCTTTTTCATGGAACTCGAACAACGAATACTTGATAAAATATCAGTCATTTTACAACAAAGGATAATGATTTTTTCAGATTACGATACGTTGAGATCAATGATTCTTCAAAATTACGAAAATGCAAGCGGTCGTAATAGTTTTGAATGCGTCTTACTCGGGCTAACGTATGACACGAATCACTGTATACAAAATACATAAACTTTTCACTTTGTCGGCAAGAACCGTTGGAGAAACGCTTTGCTGTATGACAAAGATACAAAAGTTATTGGAATCTGACTCACGACGTGCGCCGGGCCACCGAAACGTTGAGCAAAAAAATATGTGCGTGAAATTATTCAAACATGCAATATACGCAAGTAAGTTCGATGTCTTGCTACTGAGCAAAATACTGCGGAGATACGAATATAGGCGTTAAACGCAATTTTTCAAGCAGTACGCGCACCGAAATCGGACGTACCCGCTTTCGCTGGTACTCGTTTGCCCGCCTGAATGCGGAATTGTGCGCAATCAAGTGCCGCTTGATGTCGTCACGAATTCAGATTCGCATAGAAGCACAGTGCTTATGTGTGGCTTGAAGTGAGTTTTTTTTAACCAAACAGCCGCTGGATGGCGCCGTGCTCGCTTCGTAACGTAATTGGGACTCAGGTCTTACATACAGGTCTGGAAACGAAGGCTAATTTTGGTGGTGGGGAGTAGTACCCTTAGGCTGGGAATAGACGTCCGATTTTTTCTTTCCGACAATCCGATCCGACTATCGGAAGGCACTCGTGTCATACATTTGAGTGGGCATGCAATACACATCCGATCCGATAGTCGGAACTGGGATCCGACTATCGGATCGGATGTGTATTGCATGCTCAAACAAATGTATAGCACGAGTGCCTTCCGATAGTCGGATCCGACTGTCGGATCGGATTGTCGGAAAGAAAAAATCGGACGTCTATTCCCAGCCTTAGGCTGGGAATAGACGTCCGATTTTTTCTTTCCGACGATCCGATCCGACAGTCGGATCCGACTATCGGAAGGCACTCGTGCCATACATTTGTTTCAGCATGCAATATACATCCGATCCGACTATCGGAACTCG
The DNA here is from genome assembly GCA_944452715.1 of Ophion slaviceki. NCBI lineage: Eukaryota > Metazoa > Arthropoda > Insecta > Hymenoptera > Ichneumonidae > Ophion > Ophion slaviceki. The sequence continues at coordinate 37,223,983 of OX101792.1, read as the reverse complement.
GATCCGACTATCGGATCGGATGTGTATTGCATGCTCACTCAAATGTATGGCACGAGTGCCTTCCGATAGTCGGATCCGACTGTCGGATCGGATGGTCGGAAAGAAAAAATCGGACGTCTATTCCCAGCCTTAGTGACCGAGCTTTTTATTCGCCTCAACGCCACTGCGCGTCGCTGCTCTCGATCGGTACGAGAGACCCGCTGCGTGACATAACCTCAGTACTACAGCGCAAAAGATTTCAATATTTACTCTTCTATACTTTCATTAAGTTTTTTCATACATTTTGTTTATTATGCGGAAAAACGGTATTACAGATAATCTATTTGTCAATTTGATCATCATTTATCATCACAAAAATAGAAATACTTTCTGCGGCAAGAATTTCTATTTTTGAAATGTAACTTTATATACGAACAACATAATGAAGTTGGAAAACGTCATTTTTTCCACAACAAACGAAACTGAACGAACAATGAAACTGATTGCTGGGAATTATCTGTTTACACATGTGAATAAAAATAAATAAAGGAGTTGCCAGCAGCCAGATTCGAACTAGAGGTGATGGGCATATGGAGCAAAGATAGCGAAAACTGTCGTTACCGAGTTACAGAATAGGCATACACTAGCGCGATTCTGTAATGGCAGCTGCACACTGCGCGCGATTGTCGACGAGCGATGGGCGATATCCAATGGGAGGTTCACTTTCCCAAGGGGTTTCTGGAATACCTTAGCTCCCATTGGATATCGCTCATCGCTCATCGCAAATCGCGCGCAGTGTGCAGAGGCCATTCCACTGCGTACCAGTATGGAGCCGTACGTAAATTACGTAACGTAATTGGAGGGGGGCAGGGGTCAGCCAGGCGTTACGGTCTACGTACATGGGGGGTGGTGGTCTAGGTTTGAGTTACGTCACGATTTTAAAACTGTCAGAAATAGTAAAATTTCTGCATGTTCAGTTTTAAACCTCGCGTGCAATTTTACCGTGGATAGTTCACAGCTTTCTATACGCAATGTCAGTTAAGGGGGAAAGTCACTGTGCAAGAACTTGCACAGTAGCTTTTCCACATCCCCCAAGCAAAATTTGAAGATTTTTTTTTATAATTCTTGAAAGTACATGTATTGAAAAATTTGTTGACAACATTTTTATTCACAAGTCCGAAAATTGACGGAGTTGAGTTGTAGTCGCTTTAGTGAGCACAGGTAGCGCGACCGGTTAGTGCCCTCAGTCCCTACAGGTGTAGCATCATTTACAATAGATAAAGTACAGGCAACCCCCCCCCCCCATTCCGTTACGTAACGGGTGCTTTGTCGTCAATAATTGCGATTTTTTTTCATAGACATAACTAATTATGAAAGGATCGGGTTTATACTCATTTTATGAAGTATATATTCATCTACTTTCATACCAATTTTTATGACAAAATCTTGAAAATTAAGCGAGATATATGCCTCGATTTGACGACGAAAAAAAGAATTTCTCTTCATTGTCCCATCGATATCTTTATGAAAGGTTATCTGTAAAATAAAAGTCAACAATTTATCGATATCTATATAAATGTAGCTATCGTTATGCGTAACGGTTTTTTATTTTGGTTGTTTTTTTACAAAATGCCGACAGTTTGAACATTTTTTTCTATTTTCAAGGCCCTTTTTCTGTATTCAAGCAGTCTTTAAAAATAGTAATGATGAAATGTTAAAAACGCGGATACGTACAGCCTTAGTCATTGCGATTACAAAAATATTTTGTTAAAAATTGAAAATCGCTTGATTAGTTTTTAAGTATTCGCTCGGACAAGGTCGAAAAAACTAGTTTCGAGAAAAACGCGTTCAAACTTTTCGTTCCGTGTTTCTTGATATAAAGTTACGATTTTTTCTAGAATATTGATACTTACATTGAAGCATTTAGTCGCGGGCGATATGACGGTTCTTCATCTTCATATTCATAGTTCATAGGATAATAAGAGCCTGTACTTTATCTATTGTAAATGATGCGACACCTGTAGGGACTGAGGGAACTAACCGGTCGCGCTACCTGTTCTCACTAAAGTGACTATAACTCCGTCAATTTTCGGACTTGTGAATAAAAATGTTGCCAAGATAGTTTTCAATATATGTACTTTCAAGAATTATAAAAATAAAAAAATTTCCTTCAATTTTTGCTTGGGGGATGTGGGAAAGCTACTGTGTAAGTTCTTGCACAGTGATTTTCCCCCTTAACTGACATTGCGTATAGAAAGGTGTGAGCTGTCCACGGTAAAATAGCACTCGAGGTTTAAATTAAAAACTTGAACATGCAGACATTTTTCCTATTTCTGGCAGTTTTAAAATCGTGACGTAACGCAAACCTTGACCCCCCCCCACGTACGTGGACCGTAACGCCTGGCCGACCCCCCTCCCCCAATTGCGTTACGTAATTTGCGTACGGCCCCTTATGTGTTCACGATGAGACACGATGGAATATGAATAGACGAAATTATTGTTTGCTAGTTGACTGATTCCGTATTTCTCATTACGTTAGTAAACGTCTGTTACTAAGTCGTACATCATTTTTGTGATAAAAATAAAGCGACGTTTGTTTGGATTTAAAGTGTAGTAAATATAATGAAGAGAACAACTGAAGGTGCATTAACTAATTGGCCATGCATTCGAAATAAAACCGCCAGAACTCATAAACTAATTTCCATTTTCTCCAATTACGTATCTATATATGCAATACTTCTCCATCTTCATTGCTCCATAATTAGACATCGCACTTCCCAAATCATAATTGATACATATATGTATATATATATCCATCTTTTTATTCATTGAAGTTGAAGAAGATGATGACCCACCGAACTTCAATTCGTCATGGTCGCTTTCGACTGAACTTCTTGGTGCTGAATCAACATCACAGTCAGAATCCAATTCGCCGTCATCAACTCAACATCGAGCCACTATATCAAAGACCATATACTATGGTCTTTGATATAGTGGCACGATGTACGACCCACATACCGCTGCGTCGGTGTGTCAAAAGTTGATGATATATATGTACTACTGGTTACACCAGTAGTGCATATATATCATCAATTTTTGATGATATAAAAATTTTGATGATACAAAAAGAGTCAAAAATTGACGATAAATATGGATATTTTTGACACACCGACACAGCGATATGTGGGTCGTACTTCAAAAGTCCTGACGTTCAATAGTTCCGCGAACACGAAAACATATCCAATTCCACGTGCCGTCCTATTAATGCCTCAATCATTGCGAATAAACACCCAAAAATGAACTATATCTGCTTTGCGCGATAGAATTAACACACTCATACAGCCAGAAAACAAAATTAAGAAGTCCAAAGAACGAAAAAAACGATGATAGAGTCATTGATAGCACAATATCAATATTACTTGACGAAAGAAGCCCAAGTGATGTTTGAAAAACAATTACGACTGAGCCTGGTGAGCCTCCCGTCGAAGGTTCTCAAATGAATTTAAAGATGTAGCATTGTCAATTTATTATCTTTCCCCAAAAACATATAAGGTTCTGAACAAATTTCTCTCATTACCGTCAGAAAGAACATTAAGAGAATATTAGAAAAAATGTCCTGTCAGTGTAGGTATCAACGATGTTGTTATTTCACAATAGGAAAACACCTTTGAAAATGCTCCAATACCAGATAACGCCGTGTCGCTTTTATTTGATGAAATTACGCTCTCTTCTGAAATTCATTACAATAATAACATGGATGAATTTGTCGGAGTCGTAGATGATGGTGAAAAGCGCGAACGAAAGAATAAACAAACTTATGAAGCAAGTTAGTGGGTATTCGTTCTTAGGGAAAAATGCTAGTGCTGCAGTGACTCATGATATATTCGAGAAAAGTATTAAAAAACTGAAAACTATCAGTACATTATCTGTAATCAGGGTCTGAAAAATTATGGTTTATTGAAAAAATGTGGAGTTTCGGCTGAAAATCCATATTTCTTCATAGGGAATAATCAAGATAAGATTGACCGGGTAAGGATGAAAAAACATTCGAGGTAAATGATCACAGAGTACTAGTGGAAGGAAAAAAAAGAGAAAATGTTTATGATTGAATGCATATTGTGATGGTATAATAACGGTAATGATATACGAATCATCTGTATGAGTCATAACGTTTTTTATAGCATTAAGGAGTATTATTTTTAGAATATGTGACATTACAGCTTGTCAATCAGATTGTGATTATATTGTCAGTTAATTTTCAGTGTTGTTGTTGTGGTATAGTTAACAGTTTCTGAAGAAAACAAAAATCGAATGCGACAGCAGTGGTTATAATATATTACTGATCAATATGAGTCATGATGATTTTGAGAGTATTAATGATTGTTATTTCGAAATACGATTGTCGTTTCAATTTTTGATATTGTTATTGTGATCTGATTATATATGGTGGCGACAACTAACGAAGGCAATAACATCACTAATAATGCTAACTATATAGGATATGGATTTTTTTAAATTTAATTATTTTTCATCATAATTGAATTATACTGTAATGTTGTATCTGAACATCATTATTGTGTTTCAATTAACGGTATATGGAAACGATAAGCGATAAATCGTAATGAGAATACGAATGAAAAGGCTGATATGTGTGCGCCACGCTGTGCCTAAAATTATAATATTATATCTTAGTTTTGTATGGAGACAATAATATTGTGATGTAATGATATGCGTAATGATAGGACAAATTTGGGCAAGTCATGATGTTTTTCATAAACAGTATTATTGTTGTAATATTCATCGTTGCAACTTGTCAACTATAATTATCATAACAGTTAATTTAAATCAATTGTTTAAATCATAAATATTGTGTCGACATATTGTCATGGGTTCAAATGTGAAAGTGATAACAATAAATGTATACACATTCGATACACGTTTGTTTCTTTCCGGATTAATCTTTTTACCATTCATCGTATCCATGGTATTATTCATTTCAGTCCTACATTTTAAATTCGCGCCGTAGCCCTCGTGGTGATTCGTTGAAGAGAGGGGGAAAATAGTTTGAGACTGAGATTCGAAAGAGCGCTGCAGCCAGTATGCGGAAATTTATGTTGCGCTCTTACGGCAGCTTCCACTCTATCTAATTCTCTTTGGTTTCGCCCAGTTTCGCCTCACAAATTCAGCGTTTTAATTTATCGTGTCTATGTTCTCAGGTTTTTCTATTAGCCAATTATGTGTATTGCAACTTGTCGACTCCGTATAGCGTTGAGCACTTAACTTAACAGCTAACGTTATTAGCTAACGTAAGGTTACAAACAATAGTAAAGGGGCAATATTGACAACTAAGTAATATGAACATTACTATGATTTGAGACCAACGCCCAATATAATATCACAGGCAGCATAAATGTCCAATTGACGTCGATAAGTTACCGTTGTCACGTTACCTTTAAGACATGACCGTAAGATAACTATTCGACATCTTTCAAATGACATCTCGTATAATGCTGCCGTAAAGTTATCTTTTTTTATGATATATTTCGGCGATGAAAACGGATGTCTAAAAGGTATCCCAAAATATTATCCAATTGATGACTTTTTAAAGTTATCAAAAAGTTATCTATTTACTGTCATCTATTGTATCTAGTTCAACGTTATCCAAAGAATATCATAAAGACGAATTACATAAGACGTCTTTTTCATGACATCTTTCAGATATCGGTAATATGCTGTCTTTTAAGATATTTGGTATTGGCGGGAAATAGTAAAAAGTCATCCAAATGTTGTCCTAAAGATCACATCCAACGGATCACTTTTATCATAGTGCGAATGTAGCGTGTCATATTTCATTTCACCGGCAAAAAATGGTGTGTGACAAGAAGGAGTTGAAAAAACAAAGGTGTTGAAAGACATTTACGTGAGTGCCTTTTATCCTACTATTCTTTTCGCCTCTGTGAGTACATATATGTGTTTAATGTACTATCTTTTTATTCTAAAATGTATGTCTGCTTTTGAGGTTATCCACGGGATCGCTTGGAGCATGGCAACCACCAAAAGACGTGACTGCAACGGGAGAGACGTCTAATAACGACTGTACCGTTTTTATAATATTAAATTACATTTCACTTATAATGAATTAATCGATGTTTTATTTATAATGACCTAGCCCACTTCGAAACCGACATAACAATATCATATCAATTTCTTCATGATAAAAATTAACTTATTAACAGTCTAGATTATTGAGCCGTATTAAATATTCCAGACTATTGCTAGGTTAATTTTTATAAAGAAATGGATAGGATATTGTTATACATATATATCGCCAATAAATAGATATCTTTTCGATAGTACTCTTCGATACCGTTTAGATGTCGTTTTGTTAACCTCATTCGGATGCCTATTGGACGACTTTTAGATGGCAGTGGTATCTTGGCATTTTTGTGCCTTTAAGAAGATATCTTTAAGATATATCGATTTGATGACTTTGCGCTAACGTACCGACAACCGAAAAGAGTTAACCTTTTGTCGACACTTTACGTTATGTAATACAATACGTTTCGTAATACAAAACGGCGTCTTTTTGGACAACCAAAAAGTTATCCGTATCCGTTTCGCGATATCTTTCGGATGCCATATAGATAACATTTTGCTACCTGGGATATTAGTAGAATAGCCTAATATAAAGGCTAATATAATATTTCATACCAAAGCCTGATACAACTAGAAACCTCGATCCGAGAACTATTTACTGTACGCAGAAATTGCGTATGCTACTTTTAGTAATTTGTAGGTCGAAGTGAGTCTCATGGAAAAGATACTTAGTTAGCCCCAGTTCCACAACTCCAATTAACACGAGATTAGGGGTAATCGTGGTTCTGATTGGTCATTCGCCCTTAAATTTCGGTTGACTCAGTGAACCGAGAGTTGTGGAACCGGGCCTTAAGGTACCTCTTCATTTGCAGCAGCAGTAGTAGCCATTTAGTAACTCACCATTTGCCACTAGCGTTGGACGAATAGAGTGTTGAATCACGATCCCAACTTAGTAAGTCTCTAACATGCTGCTGCTGTTTGCGCCAAACGAAAAGATACCTTCCGGCCCAGTTCAATAACTCGTGGTAACGCAAGTTTAGGCCCGGTTCCACAACTCGAATTTATACAAGTTTAATGCGGTAAGCGTGGATGTGATTGGTTCATTCGCCTTGAAACTTGCGTTAACTCCGTTAACCGAGAGTTATGGAACCGGGCCTTGGTTCGGTAAACGTGTTTCTGACTGGACCATTATCTCGGTCTGTCGAACCAGGCCTTTGACATTATGCAGAAAAACTGCGTCTGCAGAGGAGTGGAATAAATATAGCTGGAAAGGCCTATTTCATATAAGACACAGTCTTCAATGTGATTGTAAGTTAGCACATATACTGCTCATAAACATTATGATGTCAATTCACGCGGGTGTGTGGTTGTACACACTGGAGGATTGGAGAGTTCTCAGGATTCTTTACATTCCAGATTATTGGGTAATTTCCAACTCATCATATTGTTGAAAAATATTTTTAAATTAAAAAAATATATATTTTCAATTGACCATAAATATATTGAAATTTCATTTACGAAAAATAACCGATAGACTTGGCAAAAGTGGCCGTTTCTGTCATCGGCACGACTGACTATCGCAAGTTTCGTTAATGTACGAAAACAAACCGTTTGAGCTTAAAATTCACATTTTTTTTTCGAGCATTATTAATGAACGAAGTAGAGAAACCACTTACTTATTTAACACGATATTCCTAACACAATAAACATGGTTTGCTCAGTTTTTAAATTTGAAGCTCGGTATTATTTTCGTCCCTACGGTCCTGTAACTAGTGTTTACGAGGTGTCGTCCGTAGTACCAAATGGATAAAGATTCAACTTGAACATTGAAAATCTCCGAAACTATGTTGTGAAACGGATTAATTTTTGGACAGTCAATGCATCCTAAATTAATCTCTCGGTGATATAAATTTCAATGGTCTGCAAGCATTTAGATTTTAGCCTCGAAATTCCTTCATAAACTGACCATTGCGAGAGAATGATTAAATATTTTTCAATTGTGGTATTTTTGTAATCCACACGTTACGGCATACTTCAATGTTCCTTCTCTTCTTATTTAATTTTCATTTATTTACTTAAATTACCAACATATTTATTTCATCAAATATGTTGGTGAAAAAGAAATCGGTCCCTTGTTTCGTATTACTATGACAGAATAATACATCAATAGAAGAGCGAATTATGCTTAACGAACTCGGGGTTCATCTGAAGAAACGTAACTACGTCAGCACATAAATGTATAATTCTAAAAATACACACGTAGACCTGAGTCTTCGCTATATAGAGGGTAGCGTTTTAAACACACTTATAGAAGAGTACATATAGGAGCTGTTATCAAACGATTTTTCAGTTTATTGTTTAGTTATGACAACGGACGCCGAGTATCCTCCCATCATAACCCTCGAGGTAATTGAATTCGTAACAATGTATACATATAACAACTTTTTCCAAAGAGGTGATGATGTAGTGCCGCGAAGTATATAGCATGTCGCAGTTTATAACCCGATTTTTCGTTCGAACATAATACAGTAATACAACATTAATTACATTCGGGACGTTTCGCTTCCTCGTTGATATTCGTACTCCTGATAACTTCTGTACAACAGTACCAACGTGCGTTTTTCTCACTGTCTCAAGCCCGTGTCACATCGTCATAGTGATGCACGTATGATGAAAATTGAATTTCGTTACATAATCCTGCAATAAAAAATCAGCAAAGAATGTACACCCGACACGCATCGGTCGCGAAATTTCTACACAATAATAAGAATAATGAAAATAGTAGTAACGCATGTACACTGTATGCGTTTGTGCCGAGTTTTATTTTCGGGGCGGTTTTTTTTTATCTTTATACATGCAATGATGGTTGACGGAACGATGATGCTCCCGCGCGTACACGATCGAATATCAATGTAGCGTTTATTTGTAACGAAAATACACGCCGATATGCATATAGTTATGTGCATACGTGTGCATGTGCATGCAAAGCCACTGAAGCACAGAGTATCTGTACAAACCGGCTTGCATGCCTATACACATGTCCATGTTTATTATTGGCGTTTCCCCCTGCCGAGTAAGCTGAGATCTATTCTCGGAAAAAATCTATGACTGTACCACTACCAGGGTGCCAACATTTATGAAACAAGCAAAAATTCAACCAGTGGCTCAATGCTCGTTTAGGAACTGCACTGGAATTGGACTTTTTGAGAACATGTGCCGGACGTTCGGTCGGTAAAAATTCTACGGCCAAGTTTTGTCCTAGACGGATTATTTTTGGGGCAAACGAAGAGATAGACATTGTTCGTCTTTCAACAGAGCGAAAGGTGTTTCTTTTCCTTTTTTCCGAAATATCAGCTGTCAGTGTGACAATTTGCCTCTGATATTATATGCATCTAATGGCTGCCGAATCATTCAAATTTCCCCACTAATCCGTGCGCATCGATATATCGATTCATCTCATATGGATCGACGTTTGAGTCTCGATTATAGAGGACAGAAGGAGGGTATGTGTTTTGGAATTGAAAACAAATTGAGGAAAACGCATTGCGATGGACATATTGTGGGTAGCAGGGGTATGGCATGCGATCAATCCTCACTTTATTCCTCATTGAATCGTTACGTCAATAAACTGTACCGGTAATTTCAAAGCTACGTCGTTAAAAAAATTGTACACAATGTCGATCTTTTTTCTGTGGCTTTTTAACGTATCGGCGTTAAAAAAACGTCGTTGCTTCAAAGTTGATATGAGGAAGAGTGATAAGTTCAAGTGCAGTTTAGCCGACGCTGACTGATCAGTGAAAGCATAATCAAAATTAAAAATATTTTCACTCAATGGAAAAATGATGTCAAACATCTTGTATTTTACTCCTTCAGTTACGTGTATCTGAAGTACCGCTGAAGAGAGCAGAACTTGAGGGTTGAGAGCATGTCCAAGGTTAACATAACCTCACAAATTTACGAATTTTCGAACCATCTCATAGATGGTTAAGATTTTTTAAGGACAAACAGAGCATCGAGTCTCTGTAGAATTCACTGACGTAGAGCTTGATGATTTTCTTGGGCCCTGAACATAGTTCATCTCCTAGAAATTGCCGTTTAAAAATGTCAGCATCTTGTATTCATATGTCATGTAGTACATCTTTACTTGGCCTTAAGAGGATATTTTCATATCTTAGAACTCAAATACCAGAAACTATTTTATCGGAAGCGTATTGTTTATTAAAGCGCCTACATTCAAAAGACAATTTACTCATACTTTACCTAACCCGAATTCTACAAATAACGGGACATTCGTATACTTGTTTCCCCTCATAGAGGGAAGCTTCTTTTTGTAAAAAAAAAAACAATTTTCTTCAGATACACAAATGCAGCCGCCCTACTGCATAATAGCCCCGCTGTCGTTGCCACTCGTTGTTCCCGACATCTTGTGTTGCAAAGTTATGTCACAGGCAATTTTTATCTGCCAATAGTTGGTAATGAAATGAATAATCGAATAGTATTGTTTGGGTTAATTAAGGCAGTACACTATAGGATCATATCACATATTAGTGAAAGTTGGGGGGGTCAAATGCAAGATATCCTTTTGTACAGTTTGTTTATTTTTGGTATTGGTTTATTATCGGTAGTCATTAACAAAAACATCTTTGAAGCTTAAGGAATATAAATAATTAGCAATGTTATTCATCATCATGTGACAAGCTCTTGTACTTGGATGGTAAAATGGTGTACCGAATTTAGCCTACCTGCCCAGTGTAAAGCAAAGAAACATAATGTATGCGTTAGTTATAATTGCATTAGTCATTGTCTGATCGAATCTTTATTTGAATACTGTTTGGCAAAAAAAATGGGTTTTTAAATATTTTTTACAAAAAATCGCATTATTATGATTGATATTTCCTTAACAACTATAATGTTATTACAAAAATCCTTCATCAGATGATATGCGCTACAGTATTATTCGTAAATAAGTTTGGTTTTTTGTTTTAAACCTAACCGGTCGGTACAGTTAGGTACACACCATTCGACCATTTAGAATTTGCTCGATTCTGAATAACTTTTTGTTTATTCATCTTTTCTGCTATGATTTCAAGGATATTTTTGTTATTGTGTATACTCATTACATGACAAAAGTTATGTAAATTGCTTGAGGAGTTTTCATATATTGCCATGTGTCTCAGGATCTGCATCCTTCCGCAGTCTTTATCATAGATGAGGAATAATGTGTACCGCATCTTACACGTGAAAATGAATTCCGGAGCGTTTGTGCATCTTTAAACACAAATATTAAGCTTATATTACTTTTTTTTGAGCTCAGCCACGCTCACCGAAGAGTTCATGGAGTTTGTAGAGAGGCATTGAATGTTTCACAGTTTTAGGAGGCCTCAAATTAGGATTTTATAAATATGGAGGAAGATAGGGGTTGAAGTCTGGTCAACACAGTGTTCAATCTGTTAAACCATCTTACAGAACTTCTAGTAAAACAAGTTTCAAAATATCCAAACATATACAAAGAGTATAAATGTGCAACTGAATGATATCAAACAATAATTGGAGCTGAAAACAAGAAAATATATTGATGCTGTAAATTAGGCTATGGCACAGAACTTCAATCAATTGAAATTGCGGTAGTTCAAAAATGCTTATAATATCTAAACCCAATAGTTGAATCAGTATAATATAAGTTAAAGTGAATTTATGGTCTGTTAAGCTAGGATCGAATAACGTATATTATGAATGTATTATGTACGTAAAAATGTCAACTAGCTACCATGAAACAGGCCAGTGTTATTAACTCTGCCTGTGTACACTATATTTTTCCAGACGCTGCGTGTAAACAGGGTCTTCTAGAGAACAATCCGGCATTCAAGATTTTCTACGCTATCAAAAAATCGAAAAATTCAGGGTTACTTATCGTGTGGTCTACTACATGGCCTAGAAGTTGCCAAAGTAAAAACTATAAAATGGTTGTTCATAAAAATTGAAGTATAGTAAAAAATGCGGAAAAACCGGATTTTGATAAAATATTCGTATTTTTGCGATAAACAAATATTAAAAAAAAAACAGTTATAGGGTTTTGTAGCTTAGACTGTGAGCATTCAAAAGAATATATTGCGATTGGCGTGGGCTCACAAAATTTGAATTACTGCAGCACCTTGAAAGGAGCAAATATTTTACAGAGTCAGACATGTCATAAGTACACCGACGATTCACACGATGCATAGCAGTACTATTTCATTTTCACTTTCTTCAACGTGAAACACGTCAGGGCGACGGCGTAGATAGTACATCACCTGACTTGCATTTCTTTCACCAATCTCCAAAAACTGTTAGAACAAGAAAAATTATTTCAGTAAGAAGTAAGGACGAATAAAAAAAACTTCAAAAAGCAAGAAATTTTCTCACTCACGTGTTAGAAAACCACTGTCGCTATCTAGAGAATGGTTTATCTCATCTGCATTAGCTTTGCCAAATGCTAAAATAATATAGCAAAACATGATTTTCAATAACAAAATATGGGAAAATTACGGAATTATAAGCCAATCATACAAACGAATTTTGCTTCAAACATAGATATATAAATGGATGGCAAACATGCATCAGATTACATAATCCATTTATTTAAGCCCCAGAAAGATTAAAAAAGCAAAAAAATGCTTTCTTTTATCTTGGGGAATACTGACAACGTGTGTATACTGACCCTTTCATGGAACAGATGTGACTTGCAACGAATGACGTTTGTGGGTAAACTGCCAGACCCGGGTGTCCCTTTGGCCTTCGGTTCCAACAAATGTCTAGATTTGTTTGGTGAAGGAGCTGAAGTCCGCCCTCCATTCATGGGGGGATATTTAAGGTTTAAATTGTGACGGTTCCTTTGAGGGGTCTTCTCACTTTAGACGTTGAAAAAGGCTATTTTCATGATTTTTTTTTATAGGTTTATATTATAGATATTAATATAAAAGTTGTTACACTTAATAAATACACTTTCGAAATAGATTTAAAAAAATGTTATGTATCTATGTAACCCATACAAACTATAAACGCGTTTTTCTCGAAACAACGGTTTTCGACGGCTTGTTTATTAAATCTTCGAAACCACTGAACCGATCCTTATGAAATTTTAACCACATATTCTGTACAACTATAGCTACAGCGCATATCAAGGATTTTTTTAAATTTTGCATCTTACTATTTTTTTTGCCAAAAACGGTTCAAAAAAACCCGTTTATTTTTGTTTTTCGAAGAATATCCGCCATTTTGTTATTTTTGCATATATCAAAAATCGTATAGTATGCGCTATAGCCATTAACATACTGAATCTAAAACCGTTTAATTTTTTTGTTTCGGATGATCCATCTACGTGACCTAAAATTTTTTTTAGGTCATTCTTTTAACTATTATTTTCGTCTCCTCGTATAAATAGTGACAAATATATACTTTTATATCAATATCTACAATATAAACATATCAACAAAATTCATAAAAATTGCCTTTTCAGCGTGTAAAGTGGGAAGACCCCTGAAAGACCGAATGTGCGCATGCAGGGTTAAGGGTAGAATTGCCGCAAGCTTGGCATAGATTGAATTATGGTATCAGGAATTGAACTACACTAACAAGGGGAGAGTCAGCCTTTCAGAACACTGACTTTTTTTAAACTTCACACAGTTGGGGGCCCTTTAGGATCATACATTGTACAACTTGCGACACTCAACCGTTTTGAAGAAAACGGAGGGCGAAATTTGCGTAAACAGCTTTTATAACAGTTAGTTTCAGCTGTTAGGGGGCGTACGCAAGTTACGTAATGCAATTTGGGGGGGGGGAGGGGCTCCGACCAGGCGTTACGGTCCTATATTCGTGGGGGAGGAGGAGGCCAAGGCTGGCGTTACGTCACGATTTTAGAACTGCGAGAAATAGCAAAATTTCTGATTGATCGAGTTTTTAATTTAAAACTCCCGCGCCATTTTACCGCGGAAAGTTGATAGCTTTCCATACGAAATGTGAGTTAAAGCCACTGTGCAAAGATTTGCACAGTGACTTTTCCCCTTTCCCACTTTTATAATTATTCAAAAGACACATATTCAAAAATATTTTGGCCAAATTTCAAGTAAAAAATCCGAAAATTGACGGAATTACAGTCACTTTAGTGAGAGCAGGTAGCGCGACCACTTAGGACCCTCAGTCCCTACAGGTGTGGCATCGTTCGCAATAGACGAAATGCAGGGTCTTAATATTTTGTGAAATATAATGGAGATGAAGAAGCGTTACATCGCCCGGGACTAGATACGTTAATGGAAGTATCAAAATTCTAGAAAAAAACATAACTTCACATCAAGAAAAACGCCCGTGCGGAAAACTGATAGGGCATCCCTAATAAAAATAAGGGCCTTTCAGGGCTTTCCTAGTGCTTTCCCTAGTAGGGATTTCCACAATCGGCCTAGACTTGGCCATTATCGGGATAAACTTATAGGGATTTCCACAATAGGCCCCGACTTGGCCATTATGGGGATAAACCTGTAGGGATTTCCACAAAAGGACCCGACTTGGCCATTATAGGGATAAACCTGTAGGGATTTCCACAATAGGCCCAGACTTGGCCAGTATAGGGATAAACAAGTAGGGATCTCCACAATAGGCCCAGATGTGACTATTATAGCGATAAACCAGTATGGTTGATGGTATTTCAATTATTCAAATCGATTATATACATCGATCGAATAATATTATCGAACGAAAATTGGGAAAAAGCGTAAGGGCATTAGCAAATAAAAAATCAACGATGAACACAAATATGCAGACAAACATCAGACAGATACAACCTTTACATAGATACAAACAATTACTCATGGATTCACTCATACATGGAGTAATGCTAGCGCATAAGTGTGAACAGTCCCAACCGGTTTTCTCGACATTTTTATAGCAACTAATTTCCGCTCAATACTCATCATAGGGAAAATTATTTCTTCTGAAGACTTCGCTGATATTTCCCATTCATAAACTTTATCTGACTGTGTAGGATAAGTAAATAAATTGGTCTTTGTTTTTCAGATCTTTCCCTCAAAGGAAATAGATTCTAGTGATTCAGTAGACCCATATATGTTTTTTATTTCTACTACACATCCATTCCTTAGAATGGATTATTTTTTGTATTAATTTTGTCATGGCAGTTTGTCATAAAGGCTCACATGCAAATACGCAATCACACTTCTACGCACGCACACATACATACACATGTACTTACGCCCACACCTATGCACATGAACAATTACATAAAAACAAATACAGATATACCCTGACGCATTTAACATACACGTATATCCACTGATACGGATATTTTATGGTGCTGAAATGGTTATGATGAGGCGCCATTGAGGCAACTTATAAGGCCCCGGTCGTTGCGCCTTTAAGGGCCCTTGTTGACAAAGTGTGACCGGCCGCTAACGGCCCTCATGTGGCTTCCAGATTAGGGCCCGAATAAAGTTAGGGGAATATTATTGGGGCCCGATCACAGCCCCAACTCAATTTCCGCACGGGAGCGAAACGAAAACTTTGAACGCGTTTGTCTCGAAACGACTTTTTTCGACCTTGTCCTAGCGAACACTCAAAAACTTATCAACCGATTTTCAAATTTTTTAAAATAATTTTTTGTAATCTCAGTGACTAAGGTCGTACGTAGCCGATTTTTTAAAATTGTTATAATTCTTATTTTGAAAGGCTGCTTGAATACATAACGATAACTTCATTTGTATAGATATCCTATCATCAAGATATCGGTGGGACAATGAAAAGAAAATTTTACAAAGCACCTGTTGTAGTCGTGTTACGTGGGGGGAGGGAGAAATAGGAAATTTGGCGTTACTAAATTTGTATACGACCCCTTATCACGAGCCGCCGGTAGCGTAGCGGGCGACGGCCCGGGCTCCTAAACCGCGGGATCACCGGATCGAGTCTAGTTTGAACCTTTTTTGTTTCAATTGAGGCCATTTTTTTGGTTCCTATTTTTATAATTCTGAAGCATGGGATGTGATTTTTTAAAAAATAATTTGCTCTGTTGAAAGAAACTTATTTTTGATTATTCTTCAGGATGTAATATTACTTTTATAAGGAATAAACTAACGTCAATGTCTCCAAATAGAAGAGACTTGCGACGAATTATAAA
Source organism: Ophion slaviceki (assembly GCA_944452715.1). NCBI lineage: Eukaryota > Metazoa > Arthropoda > Insecta > Hymenoptera > Ichneumonidae > Ophion > Ophion slaviceki. The sequence continues at coordinate 37,207,752 of OX101792.1, read as the reverse complement.
ACAAATTTACCTTATTTTCTATTATATTCCATATAACAGTAATAAGACATCCTCCAGATTAATGAAAAAAGTCAATTTCGAGAAGAATAAAAGTTTATTTCAAGATTGTTTCAACCGAATTTTTTTTTAAAGGATTTAATTAATTCGGCATGCTTCAGAAATATATAAATAAGAAACGAAACAAATCGATTAAATCGGAAGAAAAGTCTAAACGAGACTCGATCCAGCGATCCCGCTGTTGTGAGTCCAGGCCAGGTCGAGAGGGCGCGAGACAACGACCGCACTATATCTCTTATATTTGGTAAAACGTACGGTGTTTCATCTTGTTGCTTACTACCGATTGTCATTATAACTATTGTAAAACATTATGGAAATGAAGGAAAGCGCAAATGCGCCCAATACCCGAAAAATATCTTTTTACTGTTCCAGTGCATCTCAAGCCCCATAAATTCAAGTGGGTGCGATAAACATAAACGTTTTCGAAATAAACTCTTGTTTGCGTCTCGGGGTTCGAAGCCACAATCTCGACACTTTCCTCAAAAATATTTATTTTCAATTACTATATTTTTCTATAAGCCTAATAAAAAAAGCGAGCAATAGTTTCAATGTTTAAAAATTTCGCCCAGTCCATTAATAACTATACCACTAGATGAGTCTGTTTTTTCTTTTTCGAACAATTGCCTCAAGATTTTGTGGTTAGGCTTATCTGTGGAACCCAATCGGTGTCTATGGTCTATTTCTTCTTCTTCTTCGTCCATTGTGGCTGGCTAGTTGCCAGCCTGGCCACTGGTGGTTGGGCTTCTATGGTCTATTTGAAGGCAAAAAGTTATGATCGGAGGACAAGCGTTCACTTCAACGGTAAGATGTCACTACTGCCCCGTTTGTTTATGTGCTCGCACTTGCATGACGTACATACAAGCAACTATGCGATAAGCCCACTCCCCCCGGTTGGTCGGGGTAATGTTTTATCTCTCTGTGCGTTCAGTTCAAACGGTCTCCCGTTCGCACTTACATATGATAGATAATGGGCAAGAAGTGGAGAAGTGTCCATAAACATTACTCGCATTGCGCCTTTTTCGGTACCTGTTTCTAGGGCACGGTCTTACATACAGGTTTGGAAACGACCACGATATAGTAGGCATACGCATTCGATCCACGCATATTTACATTTTTCGCCGATACTTGGCATTGCAGTTCGTGAATGTGCAACAAGGACATAGTGACTTCGGTCTGTCTGGCGCACTCTTCTGAACGAGGCGCATGCGCCGTCGATTTTGCCCCTTAGTTTATGGTATATTCGATAGCGATACGAATTGAAAAAACCAAATGAATAAATCATCTTAATTATTGAAGACCAAAGTGATTAATATACATCATCGTAATTGAGGTCACCTGCGTATCATATAAAAATTTCGTGGAACCGAAACAGCTGTGATAAACATAAACGATCTTTATTCCAAATCATGAGATTATACACAGACAGTATGTTGTGTTTCGTATTTCTACGCGGGAAATAATAAGAGGCGAGGGCGGAAGGGTGGGAGACATACTCCGACAGCAGCGTTGCATGTGGCGGCGAGCGGAAAGAATAGAGAAGCTCGTCATAGTGTCTCACAGCACCATTGAAATCTGGCTTCGCTTCCAGGCCTGTATGCGAGGCCGTGCTCCGGGGAACTATGAAACTTCGGATCATCACATTCATGGGATGATTCAACTAGCTGGCTTAAACGATTAAAAGCGAATCACAGTTCAAATAGGATTGCACTATTGCATTTTTGACAATCGTCGTAAGAAGTGAACTTTTGCTCAGACGGGCTATGAGCCATCGAACGAAACAAATGGTAATCAGAAGGAGCGATATCTAAATTTTTTTTACTCAAGTTTCTGTCGGTGTTTTATTTTTTATATTTTTTCGTGTCATGGAAATGTTTGTTTCTGTGGATCACACGATAGGTGATGATCCTAAGAATATGTTGTGACAATTTCAAAGCGATCTGAACCTTCGTTCGAGAGTTAGAACTTTCACAAGGTTCAAAAACGTGTATCGTGGAAAAACGGCTTTGAAGTTGGTGGTCGAGCGCGGTATCTATTATAAATGCAATCTTATGACCTTATTTTTGGAATTTTTGGAATTTTTCAATTCTGTAAAGATTTAAATATTCCTAACCGTTCAGGCTAATGAAATAAAAAATAATTAAGAAATGAAAAAAAATTTCAAATTTTTCGCGTATATAAGGCCTTAAGTGTTTCCAGATATGATTGTACCGGTTTTGCGACGTGCGGACGAGCATTGTCGTTCAGCAACATGACTTTGTCGTGTCTTTTGGAGTGTTCCGGCCGTTTTTCTTTCAATGCACGGCTCAAGCGCATCAATTGCAGTCGGTAGCGATCCCCAGTTGTGGTTTCTTTTCGTTTCAGCAGTTGATAATAAATCACACCCCTCTGATCCCACCAAATACAGAGCAGAAGCTTGGACCAGTGGCTTTGCCACTGATGTTGATGGTTAGCCCATGACTTTCTGCGCTTCGGATTGTCGTCATGTATCCATTTTTCATCGCCAGTGACAATTCGATGCAAAAAACCTTGTCTTTTCTCCCATTGAAGCAGCAGTTCACGGGTCAAAAGACTCCTCTCAATGTCCCTTGGTTTCAATTCATATGGGACCCAATGTCGTTTCTTCTGGATTAGGCCCAACGTTTTAAGACGTTTTCCTACCGTTGATAAGTCAACTCCCAATGATGTAGACAATTCTTGAAGTGTTTATTGAGATGAGTCTTCATTGAGCAATACCCCAATTCATTGTCATCAAATTTTTTCGGCTAACCAGATCGCTCCTCGACTTCCAAGTCGAAATTACCAGCTTTAAAACGTGCAAACCACTTCCGACACGTTTGCTCAGCTAGAGCATGTTCACCATACACTTCCACTAAAATACGATAACCTTCAGCAGCACTTTTGTTCATATTAAAGTAATGAAGTAAAACTCCCCGCAACAACGCTTCATTCGGTACAAATGTTGACATATTCAATAAATTATAAAGTGTTGTTATTTACGATTCAAAAAGAGGTTATGTACAACAAATGACATTCAATGATAGCTGTTTCACGATGAATACATTACTGTCGGTAACAACGAAATACTGTATTACCTACGCCATCTCTTGTAAACCGCTAAAATTATAGTGCTCCGGAATACGAGGGTCGTGTGAACTCTCTTAAGGTAGTTCTGTACTTTTGGTAAAATATTATGAATTGGCTGAAATCTAAATATGGTGTAGATATGACCTTCATGGACTGATGCCCAAAAATTCAATACAATTCACCGCTTAGTTCATGAGATAATTGCAATTGGATATGGGTATTTTTGTACGCGATCCCTATACCTAATACGTAAACCGATAGGAGTTTGCTCGCATTTCTCCATATAGGTTCTAAACGGATCTTAGGATTTCAAAATAAAAACACACGTGCACGCAGTACTATTGTGGGATTGATTTAAAAAAAATGACAAACTTTGACCGTTTAGTTTAGGAGATATCGACTTATGAAAAGTGGTAATTTTATTCCACACCGAACTCGGGCCCAACCATCTGTAACAGAATGGCAACAGTGTACACTGCAGCTAGCTCATGGAGACTAGAGTAAAGGAGTCCGAACGCATATGGCGGAATGGGTGAAAAAGTGACATGTAAAAGCGATGATATTTCCTTGTTTGAAATTCAGCCACGGTAGTACTCTTGTTCCAAAGATACCGCTGTGAAGTTTCGCGTTGGTCATACAACGAAGTGAGCTCTGAGTTATATTTCCGTTTTATACGTCTTTATTCGCGGTGTATTTCTTTCACGTGTGTTTAAAGTGTGTATAAAGTGAAAAAAGTGCTCCTGCAAAATATTGTGACTCGTTACCTCGTAAAAGATAACGTACTGGTAAGGAGAAGGCATTTTTTTTACATATTTAATGACATTGGAGGTAATATTTTGTTATTATAATTTGCCGGTTAAATAAATTGAGGTTATGGCGCCATATGTGACGTTTTTTTTCCACGCTCGAAGCCGGCGTAAGTTCTATTGCAGTGAGGGATTAATGCGCATATTTCGATTTGAAATATGAACAAAATTATTAGGAGTACAACTTTGCAGTGACCGTTTTACTTAGAGAGCCACTGCGGCCGAAGTAGTGGCCCTAGCTCAATAAAAAAGTGGCATTTTAAACTAGAGGCTCTGCCAATGTAAACAATTTAAAAAAGCTAACGGATACGTGTATGCATTATAAAGTTATAGGCACTCAAACATGGCAACCTACGAACCGAATTCTCAGCATTTGCGGGAGGTTATGATCTACTTCTTCAACATCAAGAAATCTGCGGCTGAGGCCCACCGTTTGCTTGTAGATGCTTACGGGGAGGATTCTATTAGTGAGAAAACGTGTCGGCGGTGGTTTCAACGCTTCAAAAGTGAAGATTTTGAGGTTGAGAACAAGCATGGTGGCGGAAGGCAGAAAGTTTTTGAAGACGGGCTGACAGCTAGGCGTTGTGTACTATGAGCTGCTCAAACCATCCGAAACCATCACAGGGGAACTCTACCGACGTCAGTTGATGCGCTTGAGTAAGGCACTCAAAGAGAAACGGCCATAATTTAACGAAAGACATGACAAGGTGATACTGCAGCATGACAATGCCCGACCCCATGTTGCAAATGTCGTGAAAAAGTACTTGGAAACGCTGAAATGGGAGGTTTTATCCCACCCGCCGTACTCTCCAGACATTGCCCCTTCCGACTATCACTTGTTCCGGTCAATGGCACACGATTTGGCTGACCAGCACTTCGGTACTTACGAAGAAGTGAAAAATTGGGTCAATTCCTGGATTGCCTCCAAGGACCAAGACTTTTATCGACGCGGGATTCGAATGCTACCTGAAAGATGGGCCGAGGTCGTAGCTAGCGACGGGCAGTACTTTGATTCAAAAATATGTAGCCACTTTTTTATAATAAAGCCTTAAGCTTTTGAAAAAAACGGTCACTGCAAAGTTGTACTCCTTATAATAAACAATACATATTTTCAATTTCAACCATTATACTAGCTTGTAGCGTGGAAATTAGACGCCAGTTCAATTTATTCAACCTGCATATTGCAATAACAAAATATTACCCCGCAAGACATCTAATATTTACAATAATGAATCTCTGCCACCTTCGTATCTGTTTTTTGAGCATTGTGAACATTTGATGGACGTGTAAGAAACAAATAAAATATTGGTGGTCCCGAAATTAACGTTTATTATTCATTCATCGTCAGTATTTTTGTTTTGCGAGAGTTTTCGTCTATAATTAGCAGGCCATAATTCACGTTCAGTTTTTTTAAAAATTACTTACATTTAGGAGCAAAAATAAAACTTATTTTTTCATTTCGACACTTAGTTTATGAGCAATATTTATTGCGAAAAAAAACTTTCCCGACGAGGGTGCGATCCCGGGGTCTGGCGCACGTTACTCCAGCGTGCTAACCATTGAGCTATCACTTGCATCACTAGAATAACTAGTTTTTTAATATTTAAGCAGTTCCCCCCAGATGGAGTTTAGATTCGGTTTGGATTGTTGGTTGGTTTGAGGTTTGTAAATCAGTCGACAAATGACTGATATATTGACATTTCATAACTATGAACAAAAGCATATCAATATAACGCATCAATTTTATAGAAAAAATGTACGAGAAACTATTTCGAATCACCGCGTTTCCCGGCGTTTCCGGTATCGCCGCAGTAGAGGCGCCGCCACGTGGTAGGTGGTGTAAGTCGTTGCCGTCATCGCTTTTTCAGCCCATTTCTCCAACACTGCGTTCGGGCTCCTTTACCTCTAGTCTCCATGAGCTAGCTGATCGGCACGTGGTCTGGGAACTCGAAGCGTGTTTTTTCCCCCGAGTTCTAGTAATTCTGAGACGGATGTGAAATAAAGTTATTCCGAAAACATATTTAATTTGTTCAATTTATGCATGTATTTATTCGTGTTATATATATTTATATATAAGTGTGCCGAACCGGTGCGATGGTCTAGTGGTTAGCGTGCTCGCCACTAAACCAGCGGACCGGGAGGTCGCGGGTTCGAATCCCAGTCGCGTACATTTCGTCGTGATATGTTTTTCTTCGGCATTTCGCGGCGAAATAAGACTAGTTCCACGACTGGGGGGCGAACTCGATGACCGGCGGTATTGGTATAGGTTTTCCGCAGTTTCCTATACCCATGACAGAAATGTCATAATGAATATGATACAGAGGGGGAAGTCGGCTGCGGCCGCAAGAGGGGGGAACAGGGGAAAGATGGAGAAGAAAAGGAGTAAACAGTAGAGGAAATAATGGTCATAATGATGGGAAAGAATAGGTAACAAACGCGACAAGCGTGTACCTAAGGAAAAAACCAATAAAAAAAACTACTATATAAGTGTGCGTGCGTGTGTGCGCGCGCGGGTGACTAGAATTCGATCCCATTCGGGTTTCCTTCACTGTTTCCCTCAAAAAATGTCTTTGTTACAGCGAATACAATTTAAACTGTCGGCAAGATGTTGTAAATCCACGATTCGACGTCCTTCGACAGCGAATTTTTGTTGGTGATCGTTGAGGTTATGGTTATTCTCTTCGTGTTTAGCCGCATTTGCTTGACACATGGCTGCCACAGCTTTCAGTCTTTTAGCAAGCGCCTTTTTTCTTGTAAACTTTCCTTTGTATCGCATTTGGGTTGACATTTTCACGCGTTTTTATTTATACAAAATATTTCGCGAAAGACAGATCGTAGGAAGCTCAACGCTATGACTGCAGGAAAATTGCGCTGTTGCTACGATTACAGCGCCGCTCTCTATGCGAGTATGAGACCTATCTATGCATGAAGTGCGAATGTGTGGGATATAGAGGGTACAAGCTCTGTCAAAAATGTACAACCAACAGCATCGTATAGGCCCCCTGACACTGGCCTATTATTCCTATACGATAAACGAAAACGCGTTTTGTCCCGGCTTTTTAGTTCTTCAAATCGCCACTACCCAGCGTTGGCTGTTGTGTGACAGCCTTCGGCTCTAAATACTCCGATCAGCTGAACGATTCGATACTTTCGTGGCTTTCGCCTGTTATCGTTATGGGGACGTTATTTACTGTGTTCGAATGGAAAATCATTAGAACGGAAAATATTTCCAAATATATCAATAAACTTTTATTCATGTAAAATATTCGAAACACCGGCGCAACATACATATATATGCATGCCTGTCACACGACTACTAGCGCCACAGTGCGGTAAGGACATTTTGCGAACAGCATTTATCTACCAGTGTCAGGGGGCTGGTATAGGCCGTATAGGCATCGGATCTTACTATACGCTTAAGCATTTTATGTAGGCGATTTTGGGCGGCTGAGCTAAAGGGAATGTAGGAGTAGCACGTGGGTCCCACTCTAAGCGAGCTGTTGAAAGCCCAAGGTTTGCCGGCGAGGAAATATCGATCGGTCGACAGCAGCGTTATTCCTCGGTTGTTTGTGATGATAAAAAATTGGATTCAGCGACCCGTAAACCGTACATTTTCATGGGACTGAACTGATTTCCTATCATAGAGATGTTAAGTGACGGTGCTACCAACTAAACTGGTCCTTACTAATCGACCTACTCCTTAGCACGTCAGTTCCAGCGAATCTTGAGACCTGTATGTAAATTTGTGGTTGGTAAAATATAAAAACAAACCCCAACCCAACTTCGACCGTCCACGCATAGATTGAAAGCTTCATTATAGAGCAAAATATACTGATCGAGCAGCTTCGGTGTAGTAATTATATATAGCTCTTGCACCGAGTTCCTTCGTTGTTTTCGGTTGCTGACATGCGCGAATTAATAAGAAATACCAGTCGTCACTGGGAATTTCGCTGATATGTACCCAGGTAGCAATTTCCAAATAGTTGTCTATTAGTTGTCCAAATGGGTACCAAATGTCCACTTGGAAGTCACCTATAAATTATCATGTGTCCAACAGTTATCTTTTTGGATGGTTGTTGACTTTAAGATAACTTCCGGGCGGACATTTGGCACCCTTTTAGCTGACTTTTGGACAACTTTTTGAAAATTGCTACCTGGGTAAGTAACATAAAGTTCGTGTACATTCTAATATGCGAGCCTACTATGAAAAAACAATTATCACAAAATTCAAACTTCCGGGTGAAAGCATCGCCCTGTATCATTTTTATAAGCAGATCGGCTAGTTATCTGTAGAACAGCAGTACCTAAGTACATAGGTAAACATAAATATTTTACCATGTGCAAGAAAAATCATGGTGTCGCAACTTTTTCAACGCTTTTTTTCGAACCAGTACCGCATCGTCCATGCACCACATCAACGTATCATTTTTAATCTAGTCACAGGCTGCACACCATTCAAAGGCGAGATTTGATTAATGTCAACATTGGTTAGGTACCTTCTGATGGAGTTGCGAGCTCATATAGGCTGAGTCGCCATACTCATCACAGATTGCAGATTCCAAAGGTTCTCTGAGACAACTGGTGTTTTGAGAAAAACAATAAGTACATCTTCCGCTTTGTAATAGCGTCCACCTCTTCGATTGCTCGTGTGTTACTTTACGTTACGTTGCCACTTTTCGAATCGGTTTAATCAAGTTGCGGTATTAGTTTTGCAAAAACCGACGTATTGCGCTCAAAAGCAGAACGGATTTTTCGTACACTATTGTAGATTGGTTACAATTTTGCAAAATTTCACTACTGACTGGCGCCTCAAGTCAGTCATGCATCGGTATTCTAGTATTCATTTGAATTTTCTAGCGGTAAGTTTTTTTAATGGACACGAGTGGTGCTGTCCCCAACGCAAGACAAAGCTGCTGTTGTGACTAACTGCAGCTAAATGTATCTAAGAGTGTTCCGATCAGTTTGAGGCATGAAAAGCGGTTGTTGGCATATTTCTTGTTCTTTCAGTTATTCAATGTTATTGGCTATATTTGCAGTAGCTGTTTTAACAATACGTTGTTCAAAATTATTGGTTTATTTCGAGCGATAAAGACGATTATTTCGGTCGAAACCTTTATTCTCAACACGATTTCTACTCACAGGCGTGATGAAAGTAGATAGACGGTCGTCAAATTTTGGTACGTGGTTTGGACAGCGCATGCATGTCGTCAATAAACGTTCTATTGTATCATGTGGTATTGAATACCAACAAGTCTATGACCTCCTGTCGGGTTCATTCCACTTTCCGTCGTACGCTCGGTTTTTTGATATGCCACTTTGACATGCCGGTATTGGTTCGCTTGGATGGATATGAAAAATTGTTGTAGACGAAGCCTCGAATATGCGTATATTTGCTTAAAAGGTCTCATGGCACGAGTTTTGCGGCATTTCCCCCCTTAATTACCTACTCCGCGTATATAGACCAAGGGTCTCTCCATGACATAAGAATCGAGCGATCGATCGAAGAATAACATGTGGTCAGCCACATAATCACACGGTATATAAAATCAAGGGATGAAAAAATCTGTTGATAGGGTTGCAGCGATGACAACAATGATGCGGTTCAGTGAATGTTTCTCGGTCGTCAATACTTGATTATATAGGGGGAATAAAAAAGGTTAAGGTTACACACCGGTTGGAGGGTGCGGCGTATCGTGTTGTCGTTTATTCTTTCATGCACACCTGAGCGCGCGGAACATCCGGATGTTCACAAAAGCAAAAACTCGAGGCTCGCTGAGCGTTCGAGAACTACTGTGCCTTGTCCCTCTCTCCCTATATGGCTCTTTTTCTTCCTGTGAGCGACGACAATTCGACACAATAGTGACCGCAAAATTCTTTAAAATGATCACGGAAGTAGCCTAAAACCGACAATTTAGAACAAAATGTCACACTGACCGAGCGGCTATGAGTGCGAGAGAGATAGCTGCAGAATACCAGTGTTCTCTCAGACAGCTGATTTTTTGGTACAAATAAAAGATACATCTTCTGCTCTGTTAAGGCAGTTTTGTTGTTTGGCAATTTGAAAAAAAATCATTTTTTTTAAATTTGGTTATTCTACAGACTTTTCTGGGTTCATCTGATACCGTTTGATGACATTTATAAAATGAGCCGAGTTATAAAGGTTATGCGTACGCTCGGATACATGCTACGAAGGGTATAAAAACTTTCAACGCGTTTTCCTCGAAACTGTGTTTTTCGAATCGACGACTACGATATCTCGATAACCAATCAACCGATTGAGATAAGATTTGGCATACACCTTCAGTATACTGTTTTTCAACGTCGGTACCAGAATTCGGTTGAAATCATTTTTTTTTTAAATTAATGTCACTCGAATAACGGTCAGCAAAATGGGAACAATTGATAATCTAAGTTTAGCACGCCGCCATTTTTTTGTTGCTGAATCTGGCACGAAACGTCACAACAACATCTACAACAATGTTTGCCAATTGTGGGCGTTTCCCGCGCACCGTTGTAAACAAACAGACAAAAGTACATGATAATAAATGTTTAGTTTATTGAATGTGTACATATTCTTGCATGATCAAGAAACACGTGTAAAGCATTCAGAAAGAAAACTCGAACGGGTTAAAGGTTATTCCATCCTGAAAATCACCTCCAAAACAGTGCTCCAGACGGAAGGGTCTCGTTTCCACAAATTTTATGTCTACAACGTTGAACGTCCGTTTTTCAACATTATAATGATACTATCTCTCATCTGTCTGAACTCGGAAATTCACCAACTGTACAAAAGTCTCAAGTTTGCAATATTGAACCTCTACAACGACGTAGCCTTATGATTATCCCTACAACGTGTTTATTCGGATTTGTATCAACTACGCACTGACGGATTTGCAATATGCATTGATTCTATAATTTATGAACTCTACAAGAACTTTGAGTACTCAACGTTCAACTGGGCAATATTCTTGTTAACTCTACAATAGCTGATATATCAGGTGTATCAATTGAAGAAGAGATATATTAGCCCATTGCCGCCCAAGCGACTATGTTTGAACACTTGAGAGAAAAAGGATGTTTTTTGCAGTCTACAGGAGAAATAATGTTCACCCTATAGGTCAAATCGCCCGTTCTCCCTATTTATGGCATTATCTTTGACTTGTGACTCTTCCTAAGGGCTAAGAAGGGGTTTTAACATGAAAATTGGGGTGAAATCAAAACATTCGTACTTGCAGAGTTGTAGAGATAAACATTGTGGAAACGAGACCCTTCCCTCCGGACAACAGTACTGTATTAAGAGATGAACAACGTCTTTTTCTTCGTTCGGCCAAAACGTCATCCGTTTGGGAGAAACCTTGGTCATAGGATTTTTACTTAACTGATGTGTGGCGTACGTCCTCAACAACGAACAACCTACTTTCGATGTTGCCTTCTTTCTTCGCCATTAAGATGTATTTTGTGCTTAATATGATAACATAGTTGAGCTTCAATCGACAATACTTCCAAAAGCCGAAGAATTAATGCAAAATCGAATTAGCTCGTGGATAATGTAGCTTTGCAGCGTTCAACGATTCTCCGGAAGAGACGAACCAAGCTGTGCACAAAGGTGTGCCTATCTCTCTCGACAGAGGGTAATCGTTAATGGAGATATGATAACGAAAAGTAAAGTTATTTTTAGTACCTATACGAATTATGACTTTCATGTGAGACTTCCTATATACAATCTCTTCAGAAGGCAAAACACTAGCGAAACCCGAATCAATTTTTTTTGTAATGCCCAGCCAAACGACCGCGTTAACATGAATGACTCGACGAGACATTCGGTACAGACCAAAGGTATCATAATTTTCGTTTCTCATATGTCATTCCGTTCCCGGTAGTGGGTTGTCTCCCTATCTATCTTTTTTGTCATGTGGTCAGAAAATTGGCGTGTTTGTGTGCGTATGCATAAGACACCGCTTATCTGTACCAATGTAGCGTATTCTAGGACGTTCGGCGTATTGTTTTCCCGATTCGAAGGGATAGGATGAAGACACTTCATAGCCAACAAAGTTGGATCTCCGACTGTAAGTTAGATCGAGCGAAATAGACCGTAATTTTACTAACTCACGGAAATTCGGTGTGCCAGAACTCTCGGCAAGCAGGTTGCAAATCCCCACCCTGACTGGGTCGGTTCTCTCCCGTGTATCCCCGTTTTATTGATCGCCGCCCGGTGGATGGTAACGCAGTCGCATCTGAAGCGCTCTAACCCACCTCCACAACCTACCCATTACCTCTCGTTGCTTATATATATATATATCAATCCTCGTTCGTTTACAAGGGAGAGAATAGCGCGCGGGCGCGACCGCGGCCAATGACGTTTCGACGGAAGTGGTCCGCGCCCCGTGCACCCCTATAGTGTGCGTGTGTCCGTGTGTATATATTTATACATACATCACCGACTGTGTACCCTCGACATGTGGAAGACCACGCAATACTCGCGGCAGTTATATCTAGTCCCTTGACGTGCGCGATCCACAGTCGTATATAAGCGGACTCCGGGAGACCGTTTCACGTGGCGGGGAACGCAATTCCTCACCCCGTATATTATCCTGAAAAAATGTGGCAATATGCGTCGACTATAAATGTAAAATTCATTGCGCTTCTTTCGATTTACAAGTGTTTTATAATGCATGCGAAAAAAGGAACGAATGAAACGTCGAATGTCATGGTGTCGTAGTGGCGAGCTAGTGTTTTCAAGCAACCCTGTCGTCGCGCTCCGTTGCGATAACGTCGCCATATACCGTTAGCACTGAGACTCCCGATTCTGAAATGATTTTTATAAAGAAGCAAAAAACTAGTGACGCCGAGCTTTCTGAACGGGAGCGATTTTTGTTGAATTAATGTGAATCATGAACGTGTGTGCATGTACACATACACATGTGTGTATATATATATATATGAGCGTGTGCGTGTGTGTGTTGCGTATGGGTGTACACTCCTATATACAAACAATTATATATACAAATAATTATATATATATATATATATATATATATATATATATATATATATATATATATATATAGCGAGAGAGAGAGAGAGAAATGGCGTTTCCCTCCCTTGTGGTTCCAAGCTCCAAAATTCGGCGATTGATAACTATATAGATATATATACAAAGAGAAAGAAAGGGTATAGGAATCGTACCGAGGCCCCTGCGTCTGCGCCACGATACTTTTATCCCCTCGCGGGGGTAAGCTGTATCGGGCGAAAAAGAGAAGGGAAAACCGGTGCGATCGCAAACCCTTGGGCGGCGCCGATGTCCTCCTCTGCCGCGTTCTTTCGTCTTTATTTACTTCCAAATTTGGACCCCCACCCCCCACTTCCCGACAAGTTCTCCATCTCTACATCTCCCCCTATCTTTCTCTCTCGCTTCAACGATTCGGACGAGCAGGCTCAACGCGACCCTCCTGCTGCTGGTGCCGGTGCGTGAATGGTGCGACCCCTTTTTTTCCTACCCTCCTCTATATCGTAATAAATACGGGATACAGTCGCTCAGAACAGGTTTAAAAAGGAACGTCTAAAGATCCTGCATGAAAGTGAACGAACCAGTGAAGATTGAGTGATTCTTGTGAAAGCGAGGAAGGAGAAAAAAAAGGTCTTTTGAACTGTGCGCGTCGTCTCGCTTTACCCCCGATCTTGAAGGGGAAAGGCCGCGTCAACCCTCCGTGAAACTGCGGGATACCACAATGGTAACGGATAACACCAGCCAGGTATTTTATCTCGTACTGTAGACGTAATAGAAAGCTTTCTTGCCCGAAGCACACCCCATTGATGCCAAAGAATACCACGGGAATCGTTTCTCTAATAATTCATGCTGAAACTCAGGATTGTGAGTGCCGGCGATTATGAAATTCCCTTCGACCCTCATATACATGCAGCAAGGGTGTACGCCTTCCTCAGTTATGGAACGTGCGCCGGAAGTGACCAGGATTTTTTTACTGTTGTCGGGGACATGGGTAGCCAGTTCGCTATTGATTTTTTTCTTCGATTATAAAAAAATATTTTTCACCACGCAGTACAAAAGAGGTCGGCAGCTTAAGGGACCGGAGGGTGGGCTAGATGTCATTGGTTATGTTTTGATCATATGAGCTAATTATTCGATAAGCGAATATTTTCTTTCGCGCTTTAGTGAATATGTGAAGAATATTCGAGTTTCCGGAGTACCGACTTTGGTTTATTGTTTTAATCTCCCCGTATGCTGCAAGGATACACGTGCACAGAAATACGAGTATAGCGAAATAATATATTTGCCTTTATTTTCCAGTGTTATGGAATACGTTGAATATATCGTGTGTATTATACGTCCCTTCTTTAAACTGTACACAAATAAAATAATTGTGTGCCAATACGTGGGTTTTGGACGAAGTTATTGTTCGATCTAGTTTTTTTCCACATGGTTTCATAGTTTTCACCACGATGGGGGCAGGGGGTAGGTCATCGTATGGGACGATGACAACAGAAACGTAGATTTCCTCAATATTCTCTTCTGGCTTGAAGCAATATTGTTGTCTAGAGTTTTAAAAACATTGTTTTTTAACTCTTTTATTCTATTATTTTACAGACCTCTCTGAATATGTCTGTGAAAACTGTTTGATGATACCCATACAATTAGCCGGGTTACAAAATTTATAAGAAGCACGGTCGGAAAGCGCGGTTGAGACGCAGCAACTTTAAACGCATTTTTTTCGGAACTGTGCTTTTTAGATCGGTAACCACGATAGCTCGATAACCAATTAGACAATCGATCTCAGATTTGTCATAGATCGTCAGTACACTGTTTTTCAACGTTGGTAACAGAATTGAGTCGAAATAATTTTTTTTTAAATATAACTCGTAGGAAAGTCGGTAAAATAGAAAAAAATAATAATCAAAGTTTAACATGCCGCCATTTTGAATTTTTTCTGCTGAATCGGGTACCAAACACACAAAACAGCGTTCTAGACAACAATATTCCCTTAAGCCTTTTGTCGATAAATGCCTCTATTACTTCAATAATATTGCTCATAATTGTTTCCACCCTATAGTGGCACCCCTTTTCAATCACACAACCAGAGCTAACCATGTCTAAAACACCAGTTAAAAAAACCATCGTGGGCACTAAAAGTTCGAAATAATCAACTCAAGGTTGTTTCAATTATAATTCCTCTATTAAAGTTTGCCATACTTATGATAAAGCTCATAGAAATCCAACATTAACGAAAAAAAACTACATAAGTGTGCAGTTGAGATTCTCGCATGATTCGCTTTACAGTGCTGATCACCTGTATTAGCATAAAATAGGGTCGTTGCCATTGCGCGATCCCTCCCTCATTGATGTTTCGACATTCGGAAATCAAACAAAGCGCAATTCATCCGTAAGCTTCGCTTTATGAATCGTTATTGGCATGTTATAATTGTAACTATGTTTTAAAATCATCTATTGTTTTGAATTAATTATTATTCAGCGATCGGCATAATTTTCAAATAAAAACGATTAGGTATCTATATTATCAATATTATTATAAGGATTGTTGGAATAATATTTTGCAAAATCCTAAAGTACAAAGAGTACCTTGAGTATCACGTACAAAAATGATACACGTGGAACCAAAAATCTTACAGGTGTTTTCACGCGTTCAAAGCTCTCAATGACACGAAAGTTTGGTGTGTATGGGAGAGTTAAATGAAAAATTTGCTTTATTTTCATGCTTATTCGTTATCAAATTTGTGATATTTCGTAACAGTGTTGTACGATTTTTGATTGGCGAAAAAAAGACCTCTGAACGCTTGCAATTAGTCCAGTTGAGTAACATCAGTGCCAAATCTTACGAATTTTTTTATCACCAGGAAAAAAAGAATTTATGGCAAATGCATTTTCGGTGTATATTCATTGACAAGGAAAGGTTGCGAGGTCGATCTCTCCGATTTCGATGAAATTTGGCATGCTTGTAGAATGGGTAAAAATAGGCGACGCGTATTTTTTTTATATCTGCGGAACCCGATTTTTAAGGGTTGAAAGGCGCCTTCGAAAATCGGGGTGTTTTTCCTTTTTCGTCGATAACGTTTTAACGGTACGAGAAATGAAAAACATTCAAACTGCGCCCTTTTTAATTTTTTCGTGTGCTATACATTGGAGATGAGAACCATAACGTTATCGACGAAGAACGAAAAACACCCCTGTTTTCGAGGGTGCGTTTCACCCCTTAAAAATCGGGTTCCGCAGATGTGAAATAATACGTGTCGCCTATTTTTACCCATTCTACAAGCATGCCAAATTTCATCGAAATCGGAAAGATCGACCTCGCAACCATTCCTTGTGAGCTTGTGTAAAGTTCACCAAAATGCCAGACCCTCGGACGGCCTGTCATAAAATATTTCCTTGAAGGGACGTTGCCCATCGTGTTCTTTTCCTTTGTTTTATCTCGGGTTCATCCTAAGGCGAGACATCCCTTCGCATCATAGGCTGCCGTATGTGCAGATGGATTAAGATATTGATGAGGCTGTATGTTAAATTACAGAAACCATTTAATAAATATTACCGAATGTTGTTGGTTTATCATAGCTCTCGAAAGTTTTTCGGAATATATTTTATATGCAGAAAATATATCGAAAAAGTGAGGAGCCCAACATTGACGTACTTATACCTGATGTGGAATTCGCTCGATGTACATATATTTTTTGTTACCCCATTATCTGTAACGTAGACGGATGAGACGACGGCGTTTCTTCGGGCCGCGAGGTCGGGGAATCTCGAAAAAGTTATCGAGTACCTCGACACGAATCTGGATATCAATACCGCTAACTCGGTAAGAATGAACAGTTAATTTTCCTCAGACAACACTTTCACACACCATCATAATACATCTAAATAAGAACAATGATATTAGCAGTAATAGTTAAATATTAGTTACGGAACAATCAGATTTGCAAATCTTCTTTTTACCCCTTATGAAAAAAAAACTGTAATATTTCCGTAAATGCTAAAATTCTTTTACGCCATCCGACTATAGTCAACACGTGCTTGATTTTAATGTATCGCCGTTAACACTCTGACATAGTCATTTTTAAATTGACACCGTAATCCCCAGTATATTTTACATTTGTACAACATAGCATCATTGTGTAATAATTGTCCATTCGTTTTATAAAAAGTGTGGGGCCGGGTTGAAATTCCGAACTTTGAATGATCAGAACGCTCAAAACTCCGAAAGAATACTACCCCGAAAGACCAAAACTTCGAAAATATGAACACTGTCAAAATAATTCGACTATGGAAGTTTTAAAAGTTTCAAAATTTTCAATAAATCGACGAATTATTTCAAGAATTTTTTTTATTAAGACGTGATTTTACATCAATTTTGAAATTTGTCTAGACAATGTTATACGTTCTACATAATTTACAGTCAACTGTGTAGGCGTTTGCTGGCATGATCTTGACCAAACTTGGAATTTCGGAACATTTAAATTAGGAATTTTAAACCGTCGGAGCATTCAAAGTTCGGAATTTCAACTGGGCACCAAAAGTGTATTTCTTGGTGACCCAACAAAGGATTTGCTTTTCGCCACAACTGGTCGATGACCTGTTTATGTTTTTTTTTTTGTAGAATGGCTTGAATGCTATGGATTTAGCCTCAAAAGATGGCCACGTCGAGATTGTGACTGAACTATTAAAACGGGGAGCCAAAGTTGATGCAGCTACCAAGAAAGGAAATACGGCGCTCCACATAGCTTCATTAGGTAAATCATTATTTTTCAATTAAATACATATATTTTTTCGAAGAAATGAAGTTTCACTAATAATACGTATGAATTTAGTAACCATTTCCTATTACAACATCGTTAGCTCTGATTTTTGTTATAAATTGAATATTTCAAAACAGCCGGGCAAACGGAAATAGTTAGAATCCTCATACAGTATGGAGCGTCGGTCAACATACAGTCCCAAAATGGTTTTACACCGTTGTACATGGCGGCCCAAGAGAATCACGATCACGTTGTCAAATTATTGTTATCTAACGGAGCCAATCAGAGTTTAGCGACGGAGGTATGTTGAATTACTTTTTACATTTATATGCCATCGAAAATGTACCGCCTTTTTAGGATTAAATACATTTTTTGTGGCACAACGAAAGCCAAAAATACTCATATTATAAGCAAATATTTAAAAGAAAAATGGACAATTTAATAATAATTATTATATTATTGTTCATTTTTTTCGTCAATTACCATATCAGGACGGCTTTACACCCTTAGCCGTAGCGATGCAACAAGGACACGATAAAGTAGTAAGCGTATTGCTTGAAAACGATTCGAAAGGCAAAGTTCGTCTGCCAGCCTTGCATATTGCGGCTAAGAAAGATGACTGCAAAGCAGCAGATTTGTTATTACAGGTATGATATCTAACCGTTTATCTATTTTATGCATAGTCGCAGAGCCCTTTGGTTGATGTAAACGCAAAGAAAGTTTACAAGTTACAAACAAGCCTCGATTAAACGTTCTTTCGCCTGGGTTTTTTTGCAAATATGTCCTACTTTCAATAAATTACGAACTTTCAATCGATCTTATCAGCTGACAACAGGCATGTGTAAATCAATTTTCTGTAGACTCTATAACTGCTTTTTCCATCGATCAATATTCATCGCCGAAGAAATACAAATTTACAGCATGCACCGTACAATTCGATATTTTTAATATAATCGCTAAGACTTAAATGTGTTTTTTAAAGAACGACCACAAACCGGATGTGACATCGAAAAGCGGTTTTACACCGCTCCACATCGCGGCTCATTACGGAAACGAGGAGATAGCGCGTTTGCTGATAAAACGAGGCGCCGATGTAAACTACTTGGCCAAGGTTTGTCCACGATTAAACTCGAATAATGCTCCCTATACGAGGGGGGACCCAAAAAAAGGGGATTTCGTCATAACTTCTTTATTTCTCAATATTTTTACACCAAATTTTGATCACCTTCAAAGTATTCGCCATTGACCACAACGCACTTTTCCAAACGATTCTTCCATTGTTCAAAACAGTTTTTAAATTCACTCATCGGGATGTCCTTTAAGCCTTCCAGCGATTTTTGTTTCACCTCCTCCACAGTGGCAAAACGCTTTCCTTTCAAATTCCTTTTGAGTCTGGGGAACAAAAAGAAGTCACAGGGGGCTAGGTCCGGTGAGTATGGGGGGTGGGCAATCGGTGTCATGGCGGCGGAAACAATAGTTTCCGCGGCCGATTTCCCCAACAGGAAACAAAATTTCACAGCCGCGCGTTGTTCTCGACAATCTGCCATTACGTTTTCGCCGAAATGTAAACAGTTGTTTTACTAAAAAAAATCTTACAGCCGAACCGATGCACTCACAGCGGTACACAACTTTGCACACTGACGCAGGTGGCGTGACACTAACGGACATGTGGTCAAAGAATAGGTTCCCCCACTCTCCCTCCCCACCACAGCGTAATTCCCGGAACTTATGGGTCCCCCCTCGTACTTAATCGAAAAATGCATGGACAAAATGATGTTTAATCGTACATGATCAATAAATTATGCAGCACAACATAAGCCCGTTGCACGTAGCTGCAAAATGGGGAAAGAACAATATGGTGGAAATATTGCTGGAGAATTCGACAATGATCGATGCTAAAACAAGAGATGGTCTTACTCCACTTCATTGCGCTGCACGATCAGGCCACGACGAGGTCGTAACTAAGCTCCTCGAGCATGGGGCACCTATCAGCGCACGCACCAAGGTACATTCCATTTTTTTTAACCTGCCTTGTGTGTGTGTGTGTGTCGAAACTCGAATAAAGTAGGGTTCCGGAGCCATTTATTTGTGCAATTATTCGAAGCATCAAGGTTTAGCTAATATGTAGTTATATATATGGCATACCACAATCATGTTTTTTATACTAATTTATATTTCACGCGATAACCCGCAATCGTAATATTCTAATGGTACAAGCGGGACGAGGAGGGGGCACCCTTTCTTTGATGTTTGATATTTTATTAACGAGGTTTCAAACAATACGAGACAAAATCATTTATCCTAACCATTACGTGAATTTAGCAACAACATGTTTTCCAAATTAGTGGATGCAAGGTAACAAAAATAATTTCAATCGTCAGTTGTAATCAGCTTTGAGTACCTAGAATTTTCACTGATTCTTTAAATGCACGGCTGAAAAATTGGGGGGCTGAGTATTACTTCACTTCACATTACTTTAAGGTTTTCCTTTCACGAACCCGAATAGTTAACAATTAACCGATTTTCGTCTATAATCAAGTAAAAATACATCCCAGTACGCTGATAAAATTACAAGCCAAGTTACCGAACTTTTATCGAAAAAATGAAACTAAAAATCGTCTCATTTATATGGCATTTTATGGAGATGACACGCTGGTCACATTTCTATTTAATAAATTTTAGACTAAATAACCCTAGATGCCTGATATAAACTACTTAACGCGAGTAAAAAAATCCAAAGATTCTCTAACGACAATGAAAACAGGGGGTTACCGAATGTTTGAAGAAAATATTAACCCTAGAATTACAAACCGGGGTAGATATCTACCCCAGGTTTTTGTATGCAAAATGACGTTTCGGCTGTTTTTTTAGCACTTTCAGGTATTTAAATCGATTTTTCACCGACTAAACTTTAATGAAATTGAATTTGCTCTTTAACGTTCTCTTCTGCATAAAAAACGAAGAAATTCATGTACTTACGAGTCTCATTACTGCTTTCAGAACGATTTTACGAACAAGAAACGCGTGGAGTAAATACTTACCCCGGTTTGTAGTTTAAAGGTGGAAAAAATGGGTTTGTAGTTCTAGGGTTAATGATAAAACTTAGAAAAATCTTACTGGAAGAAGAATTTTCTTAGCCGCAAGTTTTCAGTGAAAATGTAAAAATGTCTAAAGGTACTAAATTTGCGCGAAGTTTTTAATTCTAGTTTATCGTCGGGTATAATACTGATAGGCACTTATTTTTATTGAGCACCATTGTGATTTACCAATGATTCAGAAGGGCCCTGCTTATGCCCCCACAAAATACGGCCCTCCGCGAAAGGAATATTTTAAATTACACTCGGAAACGAGGCGGAAAATGGTAAACGGAATCTCAATTTAATGTCGAACGGCCTGTCTGACACCCCAGTCAATGGGGTGCTCGGAGGAAAAATTCGCCTCATTTTACAATTGTACCCTCGAAAAAACTTCAAGAGAACTTCATACGAGAAAAAATGCGGTGCGCTTCTCGGCCGGGATTCGAACCCGGGAGCTTTCGGTTGCCAGGCGACTGCTCTGACCACTGAGCTACGCCAGCAAGCTTATCTCACCTTTCTCGGATACTCTCTAATTCGTAACGCAACGTTACAACATATCGGGAAAAACATTTTGCTGCATAACTATTAACATCCTACCTGAAGGATCTACTTGCAAAATAAATGCATACAGGTTGAAAACAATAGAAATTGTGAGGATATAACAGATGGCAGGTCGTGACGAAGTTGTAGGGTTTCCGTGTTCGACTACGGAACTCTCAAAAAGTAAAATAACCTGCGCCAGGTATTTAACATTCAGTTCATTATACTTTTCTGTGCAGCCCTTACAAGTGTTTGAAAAAAAAATTATTAAAATGAAAGTGAAATCGCGCTAGCGAAGTTCTAGTCCTCTAGGGTACTCTTTGAGTGCGAGGGTTATTTGCAATGGTTGCACATACATGATTCATTAAGATAATGGAGGACGAGGGAAAGAACGGAGCCAGACTTTGATCTGTAAGGTAGACGACCTCTGGTCGGATGACGACCTAGTTAGAATCAAACATTGATACAATTGATGTTGAAGTATATGGAGCGCTTTCGTAAAGGGACGTTGTATTGAGGTATTTCTTTCGCAGAGGGCCGTATTTTGTGGGGGCATAAGGAGGGTCCATCTGAATCATTGGTAAATTACAGTGGCGCTCGATGAAAATAATGCACAATCAATTATTATACCCAACTATAAACGGGAATAAAAAATATCGCGCAAATTTGGTAGATTTAGACATCTGTACAACTTCTCCGAAAAGTCGCGGCTACGAAAATTCTTCTTTAATATTTTCTTCTCCAATATTTTCTTTAAACATACGATGAACGGCTGTTTTTATTGCCGTTCCGGAATCTTTTGATTTTTTTACACGCGTAAGCAGTTTACATCACGCATGTGGCCAGTGCCAAGTTTATACTTTTCTTAAGTATAGGCCACATGACTTCGTGTCGTCCTCCTCTCACAATCACTTGTATTCACTTAGGCCTTTTTAGGTGCCTCTAAAATCCCCCGCACCCTAAACTCTGCCGTCCCTAGGCATCTAGAGTTATTTAGTAAATTATTACATAGAAATGTGGCCAGCGTGTCATCTCCATAAAGCGCCGTGTAAATGAGACGATCTTTAGAGTCGTAAGTTTTCGTTAAAAGTTCGGTACTCCGGCTTGAAATTTTACTTCATTATAGACTTCATTTACATGTATTTTTACTTCATTATAGACGAAAATCAGTTCATTGTTAAATATTTGGGTCGTGAAAGAAATGCCACAATAGGTCATCGGGACAAGGTCGTTATAACAATTCATGCGTCCTATATAAATTTAAGTTTGTTGGCACAAGAGGATACATCCACCCGCCATCTATCGCTGATATCAGTGCACAAGTTTTACCTACTTGTGCACTAATATCAGTGATAAATGGAGGGTATTTGTATGCTGGTGTGCCAAAAAACTCAAATACTACGAAATATCTACAAAAGTCTTACCGACTTTTGCGATACCCGGCTAACTTCGTCCCCTTGTAATCGGCCGGATGACAATTGCACATTTGCACACCAAAAGTGAACACCCTCCCTCGAAATGACAAGTACTCCTCTGGACAGCATCCTCGGAACATCGTCCTAACAGCGAAAATATTTGTTTTCGAATACAATATTGTATATATATAGTAAGGTTACTAATATCTATTTAAAGGTAGCAAATTGGGCTTACCTTTTTTGTTAATGCATGGGATATTATAAATTTAACAAATGGAAACTTTTCTTATCTTTGTAAAGTTGGAAACACACGTCGGAAATTGATTTTCTAATATCGTAAAAAGTGTTTGCATCGAAGAGGTTTCTTACTCCACGTATGAGTGATGGTAGCAGCTTCACTGAAAATATCGCACGTCGGTGCATTCTGTGGAAAGCAAAATCGTACAGGGTTTTCGAATACTGGTGATTTCTTTTTCCACCGCGGCCATAAGCCATGGAGGAGAAAACTGGTCTGAGATTGTAACTGAGCAATATTATTTCTGAAGTACAGATTGACGCAATCATATAGTAATTACTCACAAAAAAACATTACTTAAGTGTCCGCCTTCGATTTTGTTGAAACTCATATATGTGATAAACCATTGAAAACTATTAGATAGGTTTGTTATCGGCAGAAAAACTGTTTTGAGGCGGGAAACCACTCCTCAAAAGAAGGCGTGGCACCCCTAATTCCATTTTTTTTTCAATACTTCTAGAGTGGATTTTTTATCGCGTTAAAATAGAAGAATTTTGGTTTTCGTTTCATTCAGATTGGTGGACTACGTGTGGGTGAACTTGCAAAATCACCTCTCGATACACTATTTTTTGAGCGGTGGCTTTCCCCTTAACATCGTTTTTCCGCCGAAAAAAAATGTGTCCAATAGTTTCAATGCTTTATCACATATATGACTTTCCACAAAATCGAAGGCGGACACTTAAGTGATGTTCGTTGTAATTCAGAAAAGCGTTTTATAATGTTTATCAATTCACGAAAGACATACACTCAGGGGCTGGTGTTTGTTGATGTGAAATATGCGAAGTAATAAGTGAATATGCCTACCGTACGTTTTGGTTTTCAATTGAGCTTTGTCAATTGAATGTTGACAAAGTGATGAATTGATCTACTTTTAAGGTACACATTTTGAATATCTTACAATTTTTCAAGTTAAAACTTACATAGTAAATTAATTGACAATAAGTTTTAGAGCGGTCTTCTTGTCTGGGGTAGCAAACTTTTAGCAGGACTTGCCCGGGGCATATGCCAATACTGAAAAAGTTTGTGTATACGCAAGCTTACATTCTAACATCCGGACATACAATCCGTACATGTGGCAACGTCGCTGATGAACACAATCAATCCCTTACCCTCACCATACTTATTACCGTTGTTGACAGTGCAGTTTTCACAAATTGTGCGGTGTACAAATAAAATATTTGATCAAATGAAAAACCGGCTGTCCTATAAAGGACGATCCCTAAAGACTAAAGTTTAAAGAAAGCATAGAACGTGCATCGTACGCAACGTTGTAAAGTCGTCCACACCAACTTATCCGGGCGATCACGTTTGATAACGTATTTCATATTTTGGCCACTCGAAAATTGAAAAGTTGATGGTTAAAAGCGATTATTTTATTTTCATAATAACCATGAAACATCCATTTATCATTCACTTTGTCATAATCATCAGAAATATGATGTTCTCCGGCACTTGTCTTATGCAGCGCGTGTTAGGAATGCCAATTTCAAGAGCGAATGAATATCTCGATAACGGGATGGTCAATGTCTTTCAAATTTCACAAACGTATGCATGATACCCTGGACAACATCAGTATAGTATAGTATGGTTCTTTATTTCCATCTATACGCTTGCGGTTTTTACATCCCCCCCCTCGTGCATTAATATCCCATTACACGTTTCCTTCTTTTTTTTTGTTAACATGTGTCTTTCGTCCTTTCTTTCTTATGCTTGCCATGGATTCGAAGGCTCTCAAATATTCGCGCAGTTCTTTGATCGGTTGCCCTTTAATTTCTTTATTGATTTTTCCTTTTAGTGCCTCTCCCATGTACGCTCTTCACCACTTTTCCAAACTATATAGCACTTCCTTTTTCATTTTTCCTTTTATTTTACTGCATTTAAGAATGTTTTCCAAACTTTCTGTTTCCTTCCTACAACACCGTCATAGGGTATTTGCGAATCCCTTTTTACCTCCTTTTCCTATATTTCCGCATCTTAACCTGGCCCACATTTCTTCAGTTCTTCCGTGCATGTCCTCCTCTTCCCAGTATGCTTGCATTTTCATGATTTGTTTTCGATTGTTGTGCTCCCTACATTACGTCGAATTCACAATTTTGTTCCAGTCTTGTTGTACTACCTGGTCGGTTTTCATTCGTATATTTCGATTTTCGATTACTTTTTTTTACTCTCTTCGTATCTTCGTCTCTTTTCGTTTGCCATATTGCTCTCGCTCCTATCTCCTCCATGGCTCCCTTCATTTTTAGTCCCCATTTGGATGGATTTGCATTTACTATCGGTCTGGCTTCTTCTTTCAAACACTTTTTCGGCCACCTATCTTCCGGCATTTTCATTATCTCACATAGGTAGTTTACTGCTCTTTTCCATGCTTTTATTCCTGTGCCCCTTATCCCTCCGCCCCCATTCACAATATGTAGCTGGGCGTATTGCAACATTAGTTTTGAATAACAAAACTTACTGTCCCGCACCACTTTTTGCGCTGACTACCTTAATATATCTCTCGTGCATATCGATTTCTCGAGATGCAGTCGGACGTCGATTGCTCCAAGAATCCAGAAGTATTATGGATTGTGGACCGGTATTGGGAATGTATATTTCTCATAATCAAGTGAAAACCCGATTATGCTGTAATTGGGGAGCGGACGGAGGGAGGGGGGTTGCTTTGGTCCATAAATATATAATTATAATGTAGTTACTTACAGGGGCACGAAGGTAGCCGGGTATCACAAGTCGTTCTAATTATGCGTCAATTTCGGTGAAAAATGAAGAGTGTTTTTCACCCCCTCGTTACGAGAAATCGATGAAACGAAAAACATGTATCGGCCACATTTCTATCCCGTACGCATTTACAGTCATATTTGAATCCAACGAAAATCTTCATAGATACGCAATTCAAAAACGCATCACGTCAATAAATCATCAGCAACGTTTAGTACTCGAAGAATACAATATTTTTGCAGTCTTAACTTCGTGTTCGTGTCCCCCCGTTTACACGTAATAGCCAAAATACGAGAAAACAAAAAAATGTGAAGGGTATCTTTCACCCCTCGAAAATGAGGTTCCACCAACATACAAAAATACACGTCGAATACTTCGGACCACTCGACATACCTGAAAAATTTTATCAAGTCGGAGGGAGACACCGCGGGCGATGTCCTCGTTAGTAATAGTTTTAACTGATTAATATTTAAATTAAATTAAGTAATAATATCCTAAAAATAGCGTTGAAATAGTCATGTTAGAGAACTTCTTTCGGGTGCTTTAAAAGTCATTTTTAAGAATATATCTTTCTGACTTCTCCTGTGTTATTTTAGAAGCAAATCACTTTTATGCAATTTCAGGAAAGCGACTAATAAACATTCTATCTGAAGTGGTAAAAAAATTCCCTGAACTTACAAGGGGAGGACCCCAATCGGGACCGACCGCTTTCGCCCAAACAGGGTGGGTAACAGGGTGGGTACTCACTGAACGTTCTCAAAATATTTCGCCTGAGTGGGCCATAGGAAAAAGTACAACTAGATATTTTGTCAACCATTTCCAAGTCAGCGACATAGCGCAGTCGTCAAGCGCATTGCCGCCACCCCACTGACTTGGGTCCAATTCTCGCTGCTACCGTTTTTTAAATTAATTTCTCGCAATGTTCAACTATTCGTTGTAGAATTTAAATATATTCAAACAGTTAAAAAACTTGAATGAAATATGCTTTCCAATGAAGCATGTTTCGGAAAAATGTAACTGCTCAAACAATGCTTTTATAAAATGTGCCTGGTGTAAAAAATGTGTATGTTTCAAATGTTTCTACGACGGACATGACCCTAAAAATTGTAAAACAATTTCTGATAATGATTAAAAAGCAGCGGAAATAACTAACTGCAAGGATTTTCGGAATGTTTATTTTCATTAAAAACTTCACCTAATTACATAAATTTACTGTTTGTATATATTTAAATTCTACAATAAATAGTTGAACATTGCGAGAAAAAAAAACGGTAGCAGTGGGAATCCAACCCAAGCCAGCGGGATGACAGGCAATGCGCGTGACCCCTGCGCTACGCCGCTGACTTGGAATTGGTTGAAAAAATATCCCTCAAGCTCTACTCGGAAATCTTTGGAGAGCGTTGTACCCTTTCCTATGGCCCTCTCAGGCGAAATATTTCAGGAACATAAAGTGGGGACGCCTCCTCTTTTTATATCCACGCAGTTTGGGCGAAATCGGTTGGTCGCGATTGACGTCCACTGCTTGTTGGAAAAATTTCAAGTCACACAGATCTTAATCGATAATAAAATATACCTCCTATAACGCTTCTACGTTTCGTAGCTATTAATAATCTTTATAATTTGATCATGTCCGTTAGTCGGTTATAGCGCCGTTTGGTTTAAACATTTGAAATAATTCACGAAAATAACATTTAGTGAATACCCTCGAGCAATATTGTTGCGGGTTTTGTGAAATGATTAGGTTGCAAGAAGGGAAAAAAGGACGATGACTGTGATGTTTTCGAGACTGTTTGAAAAGGTTTGGATGTCAAATATTGATAACTAGCATTTCGCTTGCGAATACTTGTGTTGAATGCTCCTTAATTAAATGTACTCCGCAAATCTTTCATTAAGGAATACGCAGAATTGTGTTGAAGAGCACCAGCACTAAGTTTCAAGTACATCCGACCAGATCATTATTTTACCATACAAACCTCGCTAGCCCCCCTTCCCCCTTAAGAATGAAATTTCCGAAAGGGCTGTAATTTTAGTAATTGTGTCTAGGAGCAATTATACACAGCTTCAAGTAAATTTGGCCCGGTTTTTTTAAATTTCCCGTACAAACTTAGCCACCCCCTTGCGTTTAGGGGTTGAATTTCGAAAAACGCTAAAATACGTGTTTTATTAATTATGTCACAAAGCACGAATACCAAATTTCCAGTACAGCCGACCAGATTTTTTTAAATTTTCTTACAAACTTTGCCACTCTTTTTACCCCCTTAAGGCTTGAATTTCGAAACATCCCTTCTTAAGTAGTACCTACGTAATAAAATGAACATGCCCTTTATATATATATATGGCTATATTTTTTTCGGAGTTTAGAAAACACCGCTATTTAATAAACAACGGATCAATGCATAAACTGTCGAAAAGTACATTTAACGTTTGACTGGCAGTATCGACGAGACCCTGTTGTAACGGGACCGGGTACATTAGTGAGCAAAAAAAACGGCTTTTTTCTATTTTGTCCTTGAAATTCTGTTGAAATTATACTAACCATTTTTTACAAATACGAATATACATATTCAAGTTTATATGACAATTCTTGATTACTAAATATTTGAAATGGCGCCGTCTGACAGATGGCTAAACAAAATGCGATTTAGCCTTCCATCTAAACGGCTGGTAAGAAACAAAAAATGAATATAGAGCGTATTTTTAAAGCTGAGATATAAAACTACAAACCCAATCAGATGTATTTTTGATATTCAATTTTTTATCAGTTCATTGTTTACGGTAATAAGTTTTTCAGATAGCTTATTTCACATTTTCAATGGATTCATAATGTCGCCATAGCAAGTTCATAATAGATACTCAATTGATCGATTAACTTTGCGGTCAATGACCCCCCGTCATCGAGGTCCTTGTGATTTTTTTTTGCAAGCTCTCAATTTGGTACCGATATGCTTCCGGACCCGATCGAAGCATTCTTTAATTTCAATATCAGGCTTCTATACGCCAGAATCCACCAAGCCTTTCAACGTTTTAGGGTCGCCGTCACCGATCAATTGTTCGAAGTGCCAATTGGCACTCACTTGGCTATTGTTTTGTTTACGTTATCAGAATCGCCAATCTCCGTATTCGAAAATCGCCCCAGTCTTATATAATCAAGAAAATCAAACCAGCCCCATGAATGTGTCAATATTCATAAGGCTGGTTTGACTGATGAATATTTTAATATTGATTGAGCTGACTTGATTGACAAGATTGACGTATGATAACAACGCCGAAAAAAACTTTTTAATGGTTTTTCAGAATGGATTAGCACCGTTGCACATGGCGTCTCAAGGTGACCATGTCGACGCTGCAAGGGTTTTGTTGTATCATCGAGCACCGGTTGACGAAGTAACCATCGATTATTTAACATCTCTTCACGTCGCTGCACATTGCGGGCATGTTAGAGTAGCGAGGCTGTTGCTCGACAGAAAAGCTGACCCAAATGCTCGTGCCCTTAATGGCTTCACACCGCTTCATATCGCGTGTAAGAAAAACCGCATCAAAGTTGTGGAACTTTTGCTGAAGCATGGCGCCTCGATTGAATCAACTACAGAGGTAATTATAAATCTGTGTGTATGCGTATATATGTTTACATATAAAAAACCTTTATCGGGTGCTATATCTGTATTTTTTTCATCTCCACAAAATTTCTGAACAGATTGTTTATACTAATTAATAAATAAGACAAGTCCTTTGGAAAAAAAATGGCTGTATGTACGTCACCAGAAACGCAGTCTGAAGTGTGGAATGTGATTTGGGCTATTCGGTATTATGCTATATAGTTAATCGCAATTACAATCAGCAGTATAAAGCAGAATACAAAAAGAGATCAACAGATCTACAGATCAACAGAGTAACAAATAAATAAACAAACCCAATCAAACATTTTCCCATAATCAGGATTTTTGTCTAATTGCGAATTTTCATTTGTCTTCACAAACTGCTATTGTTATTTTCATTAAACGAAATATATGAAAATGAATGAATTTCAAACAAAAAACGAAATAGAGTAATTAACATAATGTTTTAAATGATAAGGCGTGCTTTGTTTGAGTTGTCGAATTTCAGATTTTTTGTATTAACTCAACTAAGTGGAAGAATCGTATTGAACAAATACGACTCAGCTGTTTGTCTGCTCGTCTGTATGTTTGCGCGTTTATAACTCGAGGACTGCAGAATCGATTTAGATTAATCTTTCATAGAAACGCAGCATGGACTATGAAATATGCTTCAGCCTATTGAACATTGCGCTATGCAGTTAATTACAAGTTCAATAGGCAAGCATACAGACAAACATACAGCGGCAACAAGCGAGCGAGAACAAAGAAACCGATGAACGAATAATTAAATAAATAAGCACACAAACATGTACGGAGCATCAGGGGTTGTGGATAGTTTTTGTATTTTCTTAGTTGTTTTTACAGAAAATTATTTTTTGAGGGAGAGAGGGAGAAATTTTCATAGATAAGAATCCTACGCAATGAGGTAGTGCAAATCCTTCTCACACCAGTGTTTAATGTACGGTATAATAAAATTTCTTCGGAAATAAGATAATACCCCAAAATCGGGGGGCGAGGGTATTGGCCATCGATAAGATTTCAAAGTAGGTGAAGTGGCGAGCACAATGTGTTGTCCTGTTTATTTAACACGCGTATAGAACATGCATTTAAGTGCACGTAACAATTGAGGATCAGGCGAACAAAACAAAACCGAACTTGTCCATACTACGTCATTATTTTTTTCGTGTTCTTCATACACACCTTTATCAGCTCCTAAAATATTTTGAATCAAATCTGGTTCTGAACCTCTTAAAATTTGTTAAACACTGTCTTTTCAAGCGAAAAGTCAGTTTTCAGGCCCGATAAAAAAATTTGACGTGCTGTGGTCAAGTCCGGTTTCGTTCGCCTGCTCCTTAATTACTAGTCCTTCAATAATACGACCATATACGTGTCTGCGCGGCTATTTCCATGTTGGTTTTCACACGAAAGAGACAAGGTTCTATTTTTTTAAACCAATTTATGGAAAAAAAAGAAGTTTCCTTCATTTAAGTCTCCGGTCCGACGTTTGCCGTTGTACTATGATGTTAGGCAAGAAACTAAGAGAACTACTGAGGCCGGAGCCTCAATTAGAAGGTCCAAAAAAAAAAACGTTTTTTCGGGAATTTTTTTAGAAGGGAAAAAACAAGCGAGCCCAGTAAACATTGAGGTATCTTTTCATGTATATTTGAAACGTATAGAAAAATGTTTCAACATGAAATAATAATTGACTGCAGATTTATCAGCTGAAATAATAATTGACTGCAGATTTATCAGCTTATCTATGTTCGTCTTGCCACTGCAGTCCCCAATCGGCGGGAAAGATGCAGCTCGTAATTCTTGACTGAAACAAAAAACCAATAAAATTTTCAATTGCTATATTTTTTTCTGGGTGAATTAAGAAAAAAATTTTTAAAACGTAAAATTATAAATTTTCTCAGGTATGAAAAAAATGTGTTTAAAAAAACACATTAACGTGCTATAACGACTATAACGGCTTTTTCAACGATTTTTTTAATTCACTTAGAAGCGATTTTGATACTAAAGAAAATAAACTTTGGTTTGATTCAATAGGTCGTTTAGGTTTTTTGCTATCACGCCCGCCAATTTGGAAAAATCGTGACAAATGAAAACTGGAGAAATGGCCTTCAAAGTTTTCAATAGGAGGAAATATCAATATTAAATATGAATGGCTTCTCTGCTATTGGCCTTGTATCTTCAAAAATATTTACAATTGGCCTCTGTAATTTTGTAAATATATTCTTGGATAGTTTATTTATCAATTTAAGCAATAAAAGAAAAAAGGATTTCTCGGACCTTCTGATACAGGCTCCGGCCTTAAGCGGCTTGAAAAATAAAAACTATACTTCTCATCGAAAATTGTTCCACAAAATATAGGCACACTCAAAAAAATACAATGAATTGCTAACACACTTCTTTTAATACAAAATGATAGCACATTAATTCAAAACTATTCTTCCGATGAACCTCTTGGTAGTGGAGTTTTTTAAAAAGTTTTCGGATCGAACCTCGAGCAAAAGAAAAAGCGCTCTTTAATGGCGATATTCAAAACTCGAGAAGTACCAAGGAATTTAAAAAAAATCGATTTTTTAGGGAATTACGCCGGCGATTCTTTTGAAGATGTTTTTTGCAAAAAGATTTTTCAACCTGCTGCAAAGATATCTGGCACCCTTTGGTAGGAAAAGTACCAAAGAGTGTTGTATAAAAATGTCAAGTTAATCGGATTATGTAAATAGAGGTAATCCGATGTGCTGGATTTGTATAGGAAATGTAATCAAATTAAGGAAACTGTCAAGTTAATCAGAGATTAAAAATGACAGATATTAGAACGAAAAAGCACATTTGAAAGAACGCGTTTAAAGTTTTCGCTATCGTTTTTTGCTTATAACAAATTATGATCTGAAATTTACATTAGTCTGCAATCTTGTGTCATTTCGACTTATTTCAATCCGATTGGATGTTATTCTTGAGATTGTGAGCTGAAGATTAAAGCAAGTCGATTTTTTTGAGCCAACATGGAAAACATACAATGAAAAGAAAGAATAAGCAACGCGTATGCAAAGATATTACAGAAATGTACAATACTATTGCTTTCGACTGCAAGCCTAATTAGGGGGTTAGGCTACTGTGGCAACCTGGAAAGCAGGATCATTTAGAAAAATTAATTTTGCACGAATACGTACGTGACTAAAAAGTCGTTTGGACAATTATTCGTAAGTATATTGACAAAGTTGTGTACCGAATTTGATAAAAAAACATTAATGATTAGGAACGTTATGAACGATCTCGTGAAAAATCTTTGAAGATGAGAGGCTCAACGGTGTACTTGAGATTGGCCATCCGGTTGAACTGAACCGAAAGAAAACGAGTTTTTTTTTCTCAAAATAGATAATGTTGGTTAAAACTTGACCGAGTTTTTGTGGTAGTGGTTTTTCAAGTAAAAAAAATCATTTCTGTTCAATTTTTCGAGGGAAAATGACATCATTATTGTTGATAACTGTACTACTTCAAAAAATTAAAGGAACAGAACATTTCTTCAATTTTTGAAGTGTTTTTTGAAGCGCTTTATGTATGTGAAAAATGGTCGTATCGAGATGAAATAAAAAGCACTTTGATGCTCCAAGTTTCTAGTTTCGAGATCTTTTGGTAGAACATTTATGAGCTAAGGTTATTGCGCAATCATAGGAAATAGCAGGAGAAAAAACTCAAACAAAATTTTTCTTTTTTCAAGGTTGCACGGTTTCGGTACATTTTTTTCAGTTAAATCAATGTATATGTCAGTTAGCTTGTTTATTCAGCTTCAATTTGTTTTTTTGTCTCTCTACGTCAATTTTTTGCTGAGAAATCCGACTTTGAATGAAAAAAGATCCTTTTGTCTTTGATAATCGATATCGCAGCAACGAAAGATCACACAGGGAATTAAAGGGCAGCTTTTAAAACTTGAATAAATTTCCTACAGGACCCTTTCGTTGATTTTTGAGAAAAAAAAATGTTTCACCTTTGACGTTGATCTGAAAAAAGGTATAAAAAAAATTAGGGTTTTTCAGTACATCTACCACCACTTCACAAATATTGTTGGAAAGACTAATGTTGCCAGGTCTTTTGTCAGCTTAATGTATCCCCAATAGCCCTGTAAATTTGCAAATTGATCCATCGAACCGTTTTTCCGGACCGATTGATCAAAGTTTTACAAAACAATTAAAGGAACAAGTGTATTGTTTCTGAACACCGTGTAATCATCATCAAAATTAAAAGACCAGTTTCGTTTTCTCGATTTTTTTTCTCTTAAACTTAAGGAGGTACACTAGCTTCAGCAAAATGGTGATAGATAAATAAAATTTGGTGAATATATTCTTTAGTATTATTCATGTAGATACAAATTTTTTCAGATTTTTTGGTTGTGCCGTTTTCTTACAAATAATTCACAAGCGTTTATTCTTATACCCGGAATATATACCTATATCTATAAAAACCCTATGCTTATACACGTGAACTTCAATGTTCAATTATTCGATAACCGCACAATGAAAAAATCTGAAAAAAATTGTATTGACATATATAATACTAAAGAATATACTCACCAAATTTTATTGATCTATCACAATTTTGAAATTTGACCATGGTTTAGCATGGCAACATTGTATGAAGCTGGTGTACCTCCTTAACAAGCAACCAGTGCAAAGTTGTGAAAAAGTCGAAAAAATTGGTTTTTTAAATGTTGTCATCATGTTGTAATCATAAGTTTACCTTCAATCTGCGATTCCTGCACCATATGTCAGACTTTCATTTTCAATTTGACTTACCTCAAGCGACGAATGTGCGTTCGTCATTTTTACAGTAGCCTAACCCCTTGAAGAATCGTTGCGAATAAAAATAATCATTGAACCGACGAAACCCGAAGTTGTGCGAGATTGAAAATATTTTGGGGATGTGTCGAAAGACTGTTTTCGAAATTTGTCTATTTTTTCGGAATGTTAACTGGGACTGAATGTTTGGTATATTTTACAGTCCGGATTAACCCCATTGCACGTGGCCAGTTTTATGGGCTGTATGAACATTGTCATATTCCTACTGCAGCACGAAGCTAATCCCGACGTGCCAACTGTAAGGGGTGAAACACCCTTGCATCTCGCTGCTAGGGCCAATCAAACTGATATTATTCGGATATTATTAAGAAACGGAGCCAAAGTAGATGCTCGAGCGAGGGTAAGTAAAACAAGCTGATGCGTTCGACGATATATATATATTTAACATAAGATACTTGTAGGTGAAATAGTGAAAAAAAATTGAAAGCAAAAGTCATTCGATTTTGAAGAAAACTGACAAGACAAATTCAGCGTGTCTAACTTTTAAACTTTAGCGACGCAAGAAGATAATTGGAGTGCAGTTCCAAGAAGTGCACACCTCCTAATTGTGCTGAATTTTGTTCGTTGTACTTTTTCTCACCTGAAAAATAAAAACACTCGGGGGATTTTCGGTGATCTCCGCTTATTCCCTATTACCCCTTGAAATTTGAACTTTATTTCGGTTATATCCCCGAAAATAGAGATTTACGAGGAAAATGTTCAGATAAGAAAAGACGCGCTTTTCACGTCTTACAAAAAATGTGCATGCATGTAACGAAAATGGACAATATTGGCTGACACATTGAGAAATATTTTTCTATTTGTGCTCGCAATTAGAAGTAAACATTCAAGAGCGAAAGCGAAACATGTAATTCTGAAATGAACTCTACATATGCTTAAATCCTAAAATTCGTCTTCTCCTACGTCTGTCCATATCTATGTCTGGAATTAGCAATTAGCAATTTGCCCTTTATCTACCCCCGCCCCCGCCCCTCCGGCGCTAATCACTGAAAATCCTTCGATAGCTTTTATGTATGAGGTAAAAAAAGAGTTTTGCACAAAAACTCAACCGAAGTAAAGAGTTTCGCTTTTCGGATCTTCATTAGATATTTGACGCGATTGAATTAGTCGTTCGAATAAAATTTGTCGACTCGAAAGCTCTTAGTTATTGTTACCAATCAAACCCTTTCTCGCATTGAATCGGGTATGAATTTTTACTTTTTTACCCGCTTAAATACAACAATCGCATCTTCTTGATACATCTATTACATTAATATACGCATAAATTATCTGTTTCCTGGATCGTATCTCGAAATTTCGGCGTATCCTTGAATTGTTTCGTGTATGAATCAATGAGATAGCTCAACAGTCGATTTGGCGCCACAAAACTGTATATTTTTTCGAAATCTTATCTTTCTACTGATCCTATTTTAACACTTAATACTGACATTCTACGTAAGAACACAGCAATATACAATTTTTGTGAGAAATCTAATTTTATTGAAAAAATTAAGGTTTATTAAGTTTTTTTTACATTGAGTTAGCTTCTTTTTGGCGATTTTCTTGAGTGAGACTTGTCAAGGCCGTGACGCATCAAATCCCAAACGTAATTAACCATGATATTTGTGTCCCATCTTCCCTGTTTCCTATCTTCCAAGATTTCTATGTCTTGGTTGAATCATTCTTCTTGCTCTTCTCTGAAGGAACCAACATTTTCTGCGAATTTATCTTGATCCTTTCTTTCTATCCTAAGAAAAGACGAAAAAAAACACTTAATTTTTAAATAACATTCTTTCCGCATACCTAACAAAATGTATTAGGGTAGTTTGAACAAGCTCGTCTTTCCTTTGCTGCCGCCGACATATCACGGAATTAACTGAGTGTCGTCAGAAGTTTATTTAAGAGTTTTTTTGTTGCAACTTTCTGTTTTGTTACTTAAGTAACTTGAGTATAACTTAAGTTATTACACAGAGTTTTTAAATGAATTTTATTTCCATTGTTCAGGTAACCTTTTTTTTGGTTTTGTTTTATTACTTTAGTAACTTGAGTATAACTCAAGTATAACTCAAGTTACTACACAGAGTTTTCAGATGCATTTTAATTTCATGTTAGTCCTGCTAGCATTTTATTTAAGATTTTTTTGTTTTTATTATTTCCTGTTATAAATTAATTCCGTGATGAGTCGACGGCAGCAAAAGGAAGACGAGCTTGTTGAAAGCTACAAGCTTGATAGAGGACTCACCAGTAGTCACTTGACAAAAAATCATACGAATTTTGCCGGCACCAAAATTTTGTTTACATGTGTAATCAGTCTGTAACGTTACATGAAAAAATCGTAGTGAAAATAATTATAAATGCAGTATCGCTCCGTGCAATTTGTCTTTGCCACTGAAAGATGCCGCCGATTATCAAATCTCCGTTCCAGATAGACAAGCAGATAGCCTATGTTGTACTGTAGTTCTATGCACAATTGTACGATTACTGTTTGCGAAAGCGAAACGTTCGAGCCACTTGTGATTAGATTCAGTATCGGTTGCATTTTTACTTCAAGGAGGAGCAAACGCCTTTGCACATTGCATCGCGTTTGGGAAACGTTGACATCGTCATGTTGTTGCTGCAACATGGGGCTGCTGTTGACACAACGACAAAGGACATGTACACTGCTCTTCATATTGCAGCCAAAGAAGGTCAAGAGGAGGTAACGTACACAGAGCTCGCCAGAATAGCTGACTACATCAACACGAAAAATGCAATATATTTATTTTGGACCCGTCATAAGGAATATCTGATATAGTACATACCCCATGATATTATTGTTGTTATTATTTGGATTTTTAAGTCGTTATCGTTTATTTATTCACTTTTGTTCCTGTACAATTCTTATTATTTTATAGACTGTTAATAAAATGTCTGTTATCGCCAATTTTTTTGTATACTTGTCGTAGATGTATGTTACTTTGTTTTTATTTCTTTCGCAGCTTCACTTTTTTAGATCATACGCTTCCATTTTTTTTCTGTGAATTTATACGTAGCTGCTGTACTTGAGGTAAGCTTTAATGTATACTTTTTTATTTCCCGCCGTCTTGCATGTATCTTCATACTTCGAGTTTACTTTTTTGTCCTCAAACAGATGAAATTTCGAAAGATTTACATTTTTATTTCAAAAGATATGCAAAGTGGCGAATCATTTGAAAAAATAAGCACAATAGTTTGATGATGCTTGCCTTCTTTTTTGAAAGGTTCGAGCACCGAATAATACTTTCTTTTAATTTCACTATATACAGGTAGCAGCGATACTTGTGGAAAATCACGCGTCGGTTAAAGTGGCTACGAAAAATGGCTTCACACCGTTGCACATCGCAGCAAAGTATGGCAACATGAACGTGGCGAAAATTCTTTTGCAAAAAGACAGCAAGCTCGATGCCCAAGGAAAGAACAACATAACGCCGCTGCATCTTGCTTGTCATTACGATCATTCGACCGTTGCCAACATGATATTGGAGAAAGGTGGATCACCACATCTCGCATCGCAAAATGGTCACACGCCACTGCACATTTCGGCGCGCAAAAATCAGGTTAGTGTTTTTGCATAAAAATAACCATGCAAAGCCGTTCAGTGGTACACTTCACGTGTAAAAATGGTCATCGTGACATCGTTGTGCCCCGAAGTTATCGAGCATTTTAACGCAACTAGCAGCGGAAATGTCGATTCATAAAACAGTAAGACCCGATACTTCGGAGCAAACTGCAGCACTTTTTACAAGCGTAGCGCCTACTGAGACGACTTTGGTTACTCGTACCACTGAATTGGCATCGTACGATTCGAACCAAGCCATTAGCGAAGCTTGACGACACAAGTCAGCGTTTGGTTGGCAGCCGAAGACGGTCTCGAGGCAAAAGTCGAACGAACAATTTGTAAATTCATTTTGTTGCCTAATTATAGTAAATGTAAAATCATGTATGGGGAGTACAAATAAGTCTCCGTCGTTTGACAAAAGATTACCCCACCAGGAGGTCATGGTTGAAATTGTCAGATGGGAAACGTCATATCGTAAGCTTGGACATCTACCAATGAAATGTTAGCTTGGACATCTGCCAATGAAATAATGAGCGACCTTGAAATATTAGCGATTTTGTATCAGCATCACGTAATTTTTTCGTGCAAAAATGTCGAGTTTTGAGCCGAATTAGCGTCATTTGCGGGAACTTTATCTCAGGAACTCTTCTTTACTTCTTTACTTTGAAGAAATCTGCAGCTGAGGCGCATCGATTGCTTGTAGAAGCTATGGTGAAGCTGCTTTAAGGCGAAGTAGATCTACCACGTGACATATAAGTGCGAGAGAGATAGCTGAAATTTTCGATAAGAGATTTCTCCGAGATGAATAATATTTAAGACAAAAGAAAATCATCAAGCTCTGCGTCAGGACATTCTCCAGAGCCTAATGCTTTGATTATGCTAAAAAATTTAACCATCTACGAGAAAATGGGGTTGGAAAATTTGTGAGGTTATGTTGATCTTGTACATGCCCTTGAGTGGGAGAAGTTGTCGTGAGTGGTTTCAAAAGTTTAAGAACGGTGAGTTTGACGTGAGACATAGAACGTAGCGGAATGCCGAAACGAAGACGCGGAGTTGGAAGCATTATTCGAGGGAGATGCGTGCCAAACGCAAGAGTTCCCGCGAATCACGCTTATTCGGCTGAAAACTCGACATTTTCGCACAAAAAAAATTACGTGACGCTGATACAAAATCGCTAATATTTCAAGGTCATGGTCTTGCCAGATGTCCAAACTTACGATATGACGTTTTACATCTGACAATTTCAACCATAACCTCCTAGTGGGGCCATCTCTTGTCAAACGACGGAGACTAAATTGTATTCCCAATAAGTTCATGATTCTCGAGTTGGATATTTACTCGTCATTGGAAAGATCCCAAAACCCGTCCTCGAACGTCTTGTTCCCACAGAACGATTATCGAGGGCACAACAATGTCTTAAAACTGTTTCAAGCGAGCACGAACAAAAAATTCGCTCATTCTTAACAATATACTCCTGGACATTTTCTACAAATGTAATTCTTTTACGGTTTAGAACATTGCGGATACATATCCGTTGGAAATCTTTAAAAAAAATCATAACAAAGAATCGTACCTGCATGAGGCAGCCAAAGATGTATTTTTTCTTTTCTTTTCTCCAAAATAAATAGCTGTACATAAATTAAATTACACAAAAATAAAGTTATTGCCTCTTTTTATTATACTTATGTACTTTCTTTTTTTTTATTATCAAAGAGGGCATTAAGAATAAAACTGATAAAAAAAATGAATTGTCCAACTCAACAGATGGACATAGCGTCGACGTTGCTGGAATACGGTGCCGATCCCAATGTTCAATCGAAAGCTGGCTTCACTCCATTACAGCTAAGCGCTCAAAAGGGACATTACGATATGACAAATTTATTGATCGAACATGGTGCTGATCCAAATCACAAGGCAAAGGTACGTGGCGTTTTAAAAAAAGGGTAACGAACAAAAAAATGGTTCAAATTAGGAATTCCCACCTCGCTGTCGCATAATTTTATTTTGTTCACAGAATTTCTTATTTGAGAAAGTTCATTTTTTAACGGTCGATTTTATTTTAACGCGTGTATTGGGATGACACAATCAGGCTTTTACATGTAGTTAGCCTTAACCAGGCCTCTGACACAGAGCAGTTTCAGTGGACCACGAAACGTCGCTCGCCGTTAGAGGCGCTGATAGTCTGTGCCCAGCTCGCTCGCAGCGCACGTAGGCATATTGCGTTATTTAACAGCAATAATATTTATAATAGTACACCTAGTTCACTAAGTAATTTTAAGGAGGTTGGAGCGTTAGCTCCAATCCAAGGTTAAATTTAACAAAAAATACATGTTATTGTTTACACTATACTGAGTCTTTACGATTTTTTTGAACTTTTTTCACCACCAAACACCAGAGATAAAAAATTGTTTAATGTATGTAATTTAACGTGCGGTCAGATGGGCAAGAGTTTCACACTAAAAGTTATGCAATTTTTATTGTTATTAAGCACCAAGATAAACCATTTCTAACAACGGATTAACGCAAACTAAACCTTTGTGAACATTTAGAAAAAAAAAATCCTCATCTTGCCCATCGTAAACCATGGGCCAATAATCTCGTGACGTAAATATGAATAGGCATAATTATGAATTACTCAAAATTTCATTGTGAATTGTATAAAACATTCGTTCTCGTAGTTTTTTCATAACAATCATCGATAATGTTATGCTTTTTCAAGTTGGTAGTAACACAAAAGTTTTTCTACTTTACGTAATAAAAATGTTAAAATGCATAATTTTGCCCTTCAATTATATATTTAAAAAAATTAGCATATATAGAATAAATCTGTACCTCGTATGCATTTTTTTGAGGTTCATTGAAGAAAAAAAAAGAATAACCCGTCATTTGAGTCAACTGAATCGCTCCAACCTCCTTAATATGTTTTAATAACACAACCTCCGAATAATGCGAGATGCGAATAAATGCGCATGGATGGATGCGAACGATATGCTCTACGACGATATGGGGACAGAGAGTGACCACTTTCTTAGCATGATCCAAGGTCTGCAGTGTCAGGGGCCTGGCCTTAACGAGTTTCATTTTTCCTTATTTATAAATATTGATAAATGACGGAATTATGATAATATAAACAGAGCGCTGTAGCCGCTGCATGACTTCCCCGGAATGTATTTCCGGTAACTAGGGTGATTAGAAATTAAAAAA
The DNA here is from genome assembly GCA_944452715.1 of Ophion slaviceki. Taxonomy (NCBI): domain Eukaryota; kingdom Metazoa; phylum Arthropoda; class Insecta; order Hymenoptera; family Ichneumonidae; genus Ophion; species Ophion slaviceki. The sequence continues at coordinate 37,166,781 of OX101792.1, read as the reverse complement.
TCTACTTTTGATGTGATAATGATACTGTCAAACGAACGGTCCAGTGGGTAGCGCGCTGGCCAGCGGATCCGGAGGTCCCGGGTTCGAATCCCCCAGTCGCGTCACTTTCGTCGTGAAATGTTTTTCTTCGACATTTCTCGGCGAAAGACGACTAGTTCCGTGACTGGGAGGCGACCTTGGGACCGGCTTTATCGGTATAGGTTTTTCGCAGTTTCTCTATGCCCATGGCAGATATGTCATGGTGAATACGACACAGAGGGGGAAGTCGGCTGCGGCCGCAAGGGGTGGTGGAATGCGAGGTAGAAGGGCGATGTGGTGGAATCAGCGGTAGAACGAAGTTGAGGCGGATTGGGACTCGTAAAAAGGGGAAGCCCTGTACGGCTGGAACAAAACCAATAAAAAAAATTAAAAATACTGTCAAATGACTGAATACTTAAAAGAAATTGAAAATTGTGAGAACGGTGAACCATAAAAATTGTTCGATTTTCGATGAACTTGGTCGTTTGTTATTAACAAATTAACAAACATGAAAAAGAATCCAATTGCTCGACAGAAAATGTTATACACTCTATCCACATTTGCAGTCAATCGGATCAATAGATTTTGACCTATGAAACAAAACCGCTCTTAAATCTGCAACGTTTCAAATACATTTTTCGGATAAACGTGAAGGTCGTTCCGTACCTTCAGCATTTTTTCAGGCTTTCGCGTACGAGTATCAATATGAGAGTGAGTTCTTCCCTGAAATGCATTGTTTCGTCACAATTGTTACTTAAACATTTAATTGCCTTTTTACAATTGATTTTTCATAAAGCATAAACAATTATAGAGCAAATTTTTGTTAGCAATTCTCGAAACGAAATCCATAATGCATAAGCATAGACACAGTTTTTCTCATGGTAGAAACTGCAAAATTTGAGCTTACATATACGGTAATACATAGTTTTTTCGTGCACGCACCAATATTTTGAACCAATCGTCGAATTGTCGATCCTGAAATTCTCAGAAAACACCAAACACAATGTTGAACCTGAAAATCCATTGCAAATTCAAGAAAAATGTCTACAAAGACGAAGGGGTTCTAAATGGAATCCAGAATAAAACCCGGTCACGAGTTCCAATCTCAGGCTCGTAATTTCGAAGGAAAATAAATACGAGCGTGTTGCAGCTCCAGTTATGCACGAATATGACGCAGACGGTTCGTTGACCGGTTCGCGTTTGTGCCGTGTGTCTGTT